>CM036246.1:40312896-40577702 GCA_020698575.1 Bostrychus sinensis
TTTAGACCCAGTTTAGTCCAGGTTTAGACCCAGATTACTCCAGGTTTAGACCCAGTTTAGTCCTGGTTTAGACCCAGTTTAGTCCAGGTTTAGACCCAGTTTACTCCAGGTTTAGACCCAGTTTAGTCCAGGTTTAGACCCAGTTTAGTCCTGGTTTAGACCCAGATTAGTCCAGGTTTAGACCCAGATTAGTCCTGGTTTAGACCCAGATTAGTCCAGGTTTAGACCCAGTTTAGTCCAGGTTTAGACCCAGTTTAGTCCTGGTTTAGACCCAGATTAGTCCAGGTTTAGACCCAGATTAGTCCTGGTTTAGACCCAGATTAGTCCTGGTTTAGACCCAGATTAGTCCAGGTTTAGACCCAGTTTAGTCCTGGTTTAGACCCAGTTTAGTCCAGGTTTAGACCCAGTTTAGTCCTGGTTTAGACCCAGTTTAGTCCAGGTTTAGACCCAGGTTAGTCCAGGTTTAGACCCAGTTTAGTCCTGGTTTAGACCCAGTTTAGTCCAGGTTTAGACCCAGATTACTCCAGGTTTAGACCCAGTTTAGTCCTGGTTTAGACCCAGTTTAGTCCAGGTTTAGACCCAGATTAGTCCTGGTTTAGACCCAGTTTAGTCCAGGTTTAGACCCAGTTTAGTCCTGGTTTAGACCCAGATTAGTCCAGGTTTAGACCCAGATTAGTCCTGGTTTAGACCCAGATTAGTCCAGGTTTAGACCCAGATTAGTCCTGGTTTAGACCCAGATTAGTCCAGGTTTAGACCCAGATTAGTACTGGTTTAGACCCAGATTAGTCGGTACTGGTATTAGATGGTAATCTGGCTTTAGTTCTTGTCAAAAGTATATTTTCACCTCAGAATAATTCCCTGCTTGTGTTTGTCAGGACACATTTAATGCACAATAACAAACTTGTGATTATAAAAATCTTAATAAAAACATAACAGATGTTTTAAATCAGTTTAAAAGTTTAGATTTGACTCGACAGAGATAAAAATGAACAGTGAGCGCTGTGGTATAGCTCAGTCAGGATGCAATGCCGGTGGCAGGGATTGAACTGCCAATGTGTTACTGGGCCTCTACCAACTGAGCTACTGCCTTTGAGATGAAATCAGGCTCACCTGTAGCTCTGACATCTTTTATTTTAACACATTTCATTTCAGGTTCTAAATGAGGATGAATACATGTTTATTTGTGGTTCATGCGTTCACATCCACCGAGCCGAGGGTCAGGGTTACTTTTAAAATAAAGGTATTGTACATTTACCACAGAGTGACACATCTGAGGTGACCTCTCTGTGCAAAACTGTTGAAGTATTTGTTCTGATATCACTGATAAAAGCCTTCATTTTCTTTACTTGTAAACCTCTTTGGCCTCTAGTGCAACCAGTAACAACTAACTAACTAACTAACTAACCAACCAACAACTGACTGACTGACTGACTGACCGACCGACCGACCGACCGACCGACCGACCGACCAACTAACTAACTAACTAACTAACTAACTAACTAACTAACTAACCAACTAACTAACTAACTAACTAACTAACTAACTAACTAACCAACTAACTAACTAACTAACTAACTAACTAACTAACTAACTAACCAACAACTGACTGACTGACCGACCGACCGACCGACTAACTAACTAACTAACTAACTAACTAACTAACTAACTAACCAACTAACTAACTAACTAACTAACTAACTAACTAACTAACCAACCAACCAACCAACCAACTAACTAACTAACTAACTAACTAACTAACTAACTAACTAACTAACCAACCAACTAACTAACTAACTAACTAACTAACTAACTAACCAACCAACTAACTAACTAACTAACTAACTAACCAACCAACAACTGACTGACTGACTGACTGACCGACCGACCGACCGACCGACCGACTAACTAACTAACTAACTAACTAACTAACTAACTAACTAACTAACCAACTAACTAACTAACTAACTAACTAACTAACTAACCAACCAACAACTGACTGACTGACCGACCGACCGACCGACCGACCAACTAACTAACTAACTAACTAACTAACTAACTAACCAACTAACCAACTAACTAACTAACTAACTAACTAACCAACCAACAACTGACTGACTGACTGACTGACTGACCGACCGACCGACCGACCAACTAACTAACTAACTAACTAACTAACTAACTAACCAACTAACTAACTAACTAACTAACTAACTAACTAACTAACCAACTAACTAACTAACTAACTAACTAACTAACTAACTAACCAACTAACTAACTAACTAACTAACTAACTAACTAACTAACCAACTAACTAACTAACTAACTAACTAACCAACCAACATCTGACTGACTGACTGACTGACCGACCGACCGACCGACCGACCAACTAACTAACTAACTAACTAACTAACTAACTAACTAACTAACTAACTAACCAACTAACTAACTAACTAACTAACTAACTAACTAACTAACTAACTAACTAACTAACTAACCAACCAACGACTGACTGACTGACTGACCGACCGACCGACTGACTAACTAACTAACTAACTAACTAACTAACTAACTAACTAACCAACTAACTAACTACCACAAAAGTAAAGAAAATGAAGGCTGATATCAGAAAATAAACTCAAGCAGGTCTCAGTTGTTTCCTTCAGAGCACTTCCTGTCGACCGGCTGCAGTTTATTTTCCAGTCTAACTCCAAACTTCTCTCTCAGGATTCTCTCCAGCTCCTCGTCATCTTTAATCCTCCTCATGTCGTACAGATCCAGGTCTAGATCCGGCCTGAACTGGACCTCGCTGTAGGTCCATCCCAGCACCCCCCTGAACCCGGTGTCCGTCTGCAGGTAGATAAAGGACTTGTTGGTGAACAGCGAGGTCGGATCCGTCTGCAGCTTGAGGTTAGCTTCTGAGAAATCCTCGTAACGCCGCGGCTCCAGAGTGAAGCGGTACAACGCCTTGGTCCGATCTGCGTCCACCAGACTGGACTTGGCGAAGGCGGGATCCAGGACTTTGGGTTTCCTCGTGGTCTGCTCCAGCTCCCACTCGTCTCCTCGGTTCACGAGCCTGAAAACCCCCGGCGCCTGACTCTGCTCCTTCCCCAGCGTCAGCTCCAGAGGCTCCCACAGCTGTTTGGCCCCCCCAAAACTCACGTCGGCGAGATACTCCACTCCGTCCAGCTCCACTTTGTGAATGAGGTGGTTCTCGAATGTGCCGAAGTCCCGGTCGGCGACGCTGTAGACCCTGGAGCCCAGCGGCGTGGTCCTGAAGCCCATCTCTCTCAGGGCCCAGCCGAAGAGCGCGTTGTTCTCCAAGCACCAGCCTCCGCGGCCGCGCCTCACGATTTTATCCCAGCTGTCGCGCAGGTCCAAGGAGCAGGACCCCCCGCTGTGGAGGCTCAGGTTTTCGAAGGGGATGGACTTCACGTGGAGTTCATGGACTCGAGTCAGCGTCGCCAAGTCCGGTCTCTCAAAAGGCCCAGAGAAACCGATTCTTCTGAAGTAAGTCTTCAAATCCATTGAGCCTGGAAAATATGAAGCATAAAGTTAAAGTTAAAGCGACATCACCAGATTCTCCTCTCGCTCCTATCACTGCAACTTTAAAAAAGTAAAATATACTTCTCCTCCCAGCCAGTGTGCGGCGCTGTGGTCCTCAGGAGTCTGTGTAACTTTATTTAAAGGTCCTCTATTCTGCTAAACTGACTTTTCCTCTCTTTAACCCTGTTCTAACGTCGTCTCCTCCTCAAAAACAGACCTGCAGTAGTATTCTGTTTGAGTAATCCTGTATGCTGAGGCGCTGCCTTTCTCCAGAGCTGAAAACGCTGGGTCTGACAGCGCTACATAGACACGTGCTCCTGCGTGTTTCTAAAGCCCATACACTGGCTGCGTCCTCCCTTATCTCTCTGTAGTGGTCACGCCATTTTGTACTGGTGTCCGAATGTCTACTGGATAAAAAATAGTGCACTCAAAATTTCCCACAATGCATTTTGAAAAGTAGTGGACGTTGGTGGTCACTAGAGGTCAGTATAGACCAGAATGCTTTGTGAGTTTGGGAGGAGAACAGCGGGACGGGGCAGGACTTTAAACTGAACACAACACGTCTGAATGAAACCGGTTAGAGACCCAGCTGTTTTTGCTTCTGTCACGTCGTCATCAAAAATAAACTTCTCTGAAATAAACTTTCGGTGTAAAATCGCTAACGTTTGCTTACTTTAGCTTCCAACTTCCACTCTTACCCCTCCTACAGCCCTAAGTCATTTTTTGATGTTTTGCAGCTGTTTTTTTGTGGATAACTTTTGCTGTGTTGATTCAAATGGCATAGATTTTGCCTCAGGTTTGTATTTTTGGATGAATTTTCAGATTTCACGATTTAAAAAAATAAAAAATCCTCTTAAAAAGCTGTCTAAAAAAATAGTCCCACCTTTACCCCTAAGACATTTTTTTGTGCCATTGACTCCCATTAAAACAACATTTTTATAAAACACTGTCAATGTGATATAATTTCACATTTTTATCAAGTATTTCATGGATTCATGACAGTGAGGGATTGGAATTTTAGTTTTTATTGTTTTTCACTAGGTGGCGCCATTTCCCCCATATATGGTAGACAGAGGTATAAATGTGGAGATGGCCACATTAGTGTTTGTATAAATGATCAAACCTACAAGGCAAATAAAAGGCTTACATTTCATAAACACAATTAATTTTTGCTGTGTGTGATGAGGACTGAAGTTAATCATTGTAACCATGAAAAAAAATTAATTATTCACCATTAGATAATTTTTCAATGGCAGTCTTTATTGGTGCATTTTTTTGTGCTTAGGGAGAAAGTTGAGACTAAAAAGTTAGAGGTTTAGGAGAGCAAAGAGCTGCAATAACCCAGTCTGTTTTATTACTTAACGTGATAATTCATTACAATTATCACACATATGATTATTATTTATCTAAAAATAACTAAAATATTGCTAAAGTCTGGTCAGGCTTTATCACAGAAGACCATCAGCTACATTTTTTTACACAGACGCCAGAGTTGTGAGTGAGTGAGTGTAAGACCAGAATGTTTATCTTATGTTTAAAAAAAAAATCAAGAAAATGATTCAAAACAAAAATGTAAAAAAGAAAGTAGCTGTAGCTCCTGTTTTTGCAATAAACTGCAATAAAAACATCTGATTGCTCTAATATTATAAATTAAACATCTGATGCATGAGCTTAATGTTCTTCAGATCTTCTTTAGGGCCCATTTTTAAAGCATGCACTGGGGCCCCTCATCACCAAGTTACGCCACTGGGGCCCATGTTATAGCTCTTCAGGGGCCCAGAAACCCTGGCAGCGCCCCTGATCAGAAACGTCCCATAGAGATCCATTAAAGCTCAGTGTTAACAGCGTTTATACGCCTGCGCTGAAGAAAATGGAGCATTAAATAAAGTCCAGCAGTTTGTATTTGACCATTTTCTTTGATGAAGTTTTAAGTTTAATGAGGACTCGCTCCTGACCTGAACCTGAACCTTTGTCTCTGTTCGTGTGGAAACCTCTGCTCTGTGCTGTCCATTTTCTCTCAAAACTCAAACTCTTGTCCCTGAGGAGTTTGCTCGCTGAGAACTGCCCTGAGGTTTGACTTCTGTTTTCGTGTTGAGGTTTGTTTTTCTGAATAAAAAGTGTGACCTACCAGAGACAGAGTCGCTGAGTCGGTTCTCAGAGCTGCTTTCAAAAGTCAGGATTCGGGATAAAGGTCACTTCCTGTACACAGTGTGTAAGTTTCATGAGCAGAGGGAGCTGTTTGTGAAATCTGATGCAAGTCTGCTCTGCAGCAGTGGTTTTAAACACTAAGCACTGAGATTTCACTGAAATGTAAAGTGCATTACAAATAAAATGTATTATCATTATTATTATTATTAAACTGCTCTAATCTCTGCTTTAATCACCCAGGAACAGTGAGCGTTGTAGTGAAGGGAATTTCATCTCATTTCTCCTTTTTCCTCTTATATCTTTTATATTTCAGCCAAATTTAGCACAGTTTTGACAAATGAGTTGTGTTGTGTGCTCATAAATACATGGATTTTAATGAAGAATTCAAGATTTCCAATGTTTTGAAACGACCCAAAGAACTGAGTTACTCACAGAACCACTCTACTACACACAGCACATAAACACAAATATACTGCTCTACAAACGTCTGGACTCGATCTGCTTCTAAGATAAAAGTGGCTAAATCTCATTTATTTTGATGAACTGAAAATCAGTGATAACTGTGCTGTTAGCTATGTATTCAAGATATTTAATGATATTGTTTCACATCAAAATCACATTTGTTTATACAATAGATTTAGGCATTTTTGCTTAAAAATAATATTTATATTTTGAAAATATTTAATTTCTCTACATGCATGCATTTTGTCCACTTCCAAGAGAGAGATTTCTGCAAATAAAAACAAAACATTTTATGTTAAAACTCTAGCCATATTAAAATGAATGTACTGAATGTGCAGCTTTCAGATAGAACTGGTTGCTTGTAGACACTGTACCTTCTGATAAACTACCGTTTTTGACTTATTTTGCATAAATTTCCTATTTTGACCCAGTACTCTTTCTGGGAAACTATAGCCAATCTGCACTTCTCACTTACTTTTTCTTTATTAGTGACCTAATCCAAGAAAAATGTCACTACTTTTGTTCCGGAAGCATTTTGCTGTAGACCTGTGATATTAAGCATTAAATCAAGCAAACAATAAAAAGGACAGATGTTTACTTTTTTAATTTAAACACACCCCTTAGTAAAAAGTAAAAACAACAGGAACAGCTTGACCTCAAAACTCAAAAAACCTTATCATAAATATACAGCCTAATAAAAAATATGACTGTAATGTTTAACTTTTATTTTTCAGGGCAGGTTTGGAGGAAGACTCAGCCTCAGCTCAGAGACTGATCCAGTTTCTTCTCTGTTTTTATCTGCCCTGTTTCTGAAAAGATCCTTTCATAAAAAATAAAAACAATGTCTCGCAGATGGGAGCGGCTCTCACCGTTCACTTAAAAGAACCCAGTCTTTGTCCCGGCTCATTCACGACCGATCCATCACTGAAGAGTCAGTGATGAGGACATTAGCAGTAACATGAACACAGTCATGAGCAGAGAAGGCCAAGTGTCTTATAAATGATTGGTTTAAGTGCTTTTATTGTGAAAGGGCGGCAAACAAATGAAGTAAGAATGATGACGGGACGATCATGTGAGTTCTAACGATCTAAAGGCAGTCAGGGAGAGAACTGAGTCTACACTGTTTGTTAACGACGCTTCATTAAACAGTAAAAAAACATCATCACACTTCAGCCCAAAGTTACCTAACCCAAAGCATTTCTCTTGTTCCCAAACAGTTTCCTGACGTTAAAAAGAGTTTGCGCCTCCTCAGAGCAGAGTGTTGGTGTTGGTGATGGTGATGGACAGATTTCTTTCAGATTTACTCATTAAAGTGTCATTTTTACAACAACTTTTCACACAATGTTTGATTTTTGTTTGTTTTCTGACTGGAGTTGGTGAGTAAAGTTCTTCTGCCGCTGGCTGCAAATACAAAGCCAACCATCCCCAACCAAAAATGATCAGCTGTGGATTTTCTGTTTGGATATTTCTGATCTCAGAACAAAATCTGAGCTTCAGTTTTACCTTTATTTGTTGTTTTATTTGTTTGAACATTTGAATACACATATTTAATTGGTCAAATCAGAAAACGTGATGCAAAACTGTGAAGAAAACATTCAGCTCTTGTACAGTTTCACATTTTTATATCTGTTCCCTTGTATAATATGGCACAAATAATGAGCTGCTACAAAGTTATCGGACCCAAGGGTGCAGGGGGGGCTCCTGTCGATGGTGGGAAGACTCTGCAGAAACTGAGAACTTTTTGTGGCCCTGCCCTACACTGTAAAAAAAAAAATGTAAATTTTACGGTAAAAAATTGGCAGCTGTGGTTGCCAGAATTCTACCGTAAAACCTACATGAGGCCTGTATTTTATTTTACAGTATAATGTTATCACAAATGTTGTTTACAGTTTTTGCCTTGAGTTTTTAATATTATTTACTGTAAAATTTAAAGTTATTATCTTTAAAAAAAATAGATTAATGTATATTTTAGTTCATGACTTACGTTTTAATCAACATTTACTGTAAAATTTAAAGTTATTATCTTTAAAAAAATAGATTAATGTTTATTTTAGTTCGTGACTTACGTTTTAATCAACATTTACTGTAAAATTTAAAGTTATTATCTTTTAAAAAATAGATTAATGTATATTTTAGTTCGTGACTTACATTTTAATCAACATTTACTGTAAAATTTAAAGTTATTATCTTTTTAAAAAATAGATTAATGTATATTTTAGTTCGTGACTTACGTTTTAATCAACATTTACTGTAAAATTTAAAGTTATTATCTTTTAAAAAAATAGATTAATGTATATTTTAGTTCGTGACTTACGTTTTAATAAACATTTACTGTAAAATTTAAAGTTATTATCTTTTTAAAAAATAGATTAATGTATATTTTAGTTCGTGACTTACGTTTTAATCAACATTTACTGTAAAATTTAAAGTTATTATCTTTTAAAAAAATAGATTAATGTATATTTTAGTTCATGACTTACGTTTTAATCAACATTTACTGTAAAATTTAAAGTTATTATCTTTTTAAAAAATAGATTAATGTATATTTTAGTTCGTGACTTACGTTTTAATCAACATTTACTGTAAAATTTAAAGTTATTATATTTAAAAAAAATAGATTAATGTATATTTTAGTTCGTGACTTACGTTTTAATCAACATTTACTGTAAAATTTAAAGTTATTATCTTTAAAAAAATAGATTAATGTATATTTTAGTTCGTGACTTACGTTTTAATCAACATTTACTGTAAAATTTAAAGTTATTATCTTTTTAAAAAATAGATTAATGTATATTTTAGTTCGTGACTTACGTTTTAATCAACATTTACTGTAAAATTTAAAGTTATTATATTTAAAAAAATAGATTAATGTATATTTTAGTTCGTGACTTACGTTTTAATCAACATTTACTGTAAAATTTAAAGTTATTATCTTTTAAAAAGGTGTTAAACTGTAATAAACACAGGACTCAATTATTTTAACAGTGCTATACTGTGTACATTACAAAAAGTAAAACTAAAAAATACAATTTTGCCTTATTTTTAATATTACAGTTAATTACCGTAACCAAAACAGTATTTTACCGATATATCAATTACGGTCTTTTACTGTTGAGATTTTACAGATTTTTACCATGAAATCTACAGATATTTTTTACAGTGTACTGTAACCTTGCCTGTGTTTTTACTGAATAAACTTCTGACTCGATTACACTTCTGAATCATCGTCCTCTTTGATGCTTTCACCCAAAATGAACAAATCCTTACACTGTTTTTCACTAGTTTTAAATTGCAGATGCATTATTGTGGTGTGGACAAAAGCCTCACTTTTCTGAATTATTTACCAGTCTACAGTTTAAAGTCCATTCAAAGAAGTGGAACTTAACATAACCACGAGCAGGAACAGAGTCGCACGTCACATGATTACGTTAACTCTTCTCCCCGAGCGTCCGAATCCACTCAGTCCCAGTCTGAGCTGTTTCCTCTCATTTACACCTGACTGGCCCTGAGTCTGGCCCTGGGTCTGGCCCCGCTCTGGTCCTCGTTCATTATCTCTCCAGGATCCCGCGCACTTCACGCTTCTGCAAACGCTTCAGCTCTGAAAACGTTAACCCTGTCACAGCTCGTTACAGAAGAGTGAAGGGTTTTACAGATGTTAAACAGAGCTTTGAAGGAGAAGTTTACAGTCTGTTGGTCCATTTAAAAACACTAATACACACTTACAATTACTTAAGGAGAGCGTTCACATGACGCCTGAGCATTACCTTTTTATCTGGGCTTAGGAATATTCTGCAAAGGCCGAGTAAGCCCCAGATCTCAGCCCGATCAAGCATGAATTTCACTGTTTAAGACAAAACTTAAGGCAGAAAGACACACAAACAAACAACGACTGAAGGCCTCAGAGCATCACAGAGGAGGAAACTCATTTTCTTCTGTCCAAATACTGTGGAGCCCCAGAAAAAGAGATGTAAAGAGATTAAAGAGAGGTCATTCCTGAGCCCTTTGTCTGATTTGGAGGTGAATACTACATAATTAATACACATTAATCACTGTATGCTGGATTTGTACTGTAAGTAGGTTTCGATGTGGCAAAGGAACAGTCCTAACTATTATTGTCAACAGATCTGTGAAAACACTGGCACGACTAAACATCAGTATAGGCTTTAGTCTTTTTGTGTTGCTCCTGTCAGCTTCTCCAGACTGGGACAACTGTTTATGATTAGCTCCAGTAGTTTATTCTAATATAGCTGCTGCTACAAAATACAAATCTATCTCTTAAACAGTAGCTAAGCAACACCAGCTCAGAGTTTTCTGTTTCTAAAATAAAAATGTAAAAGTTTATAACTGCTCAGTGACTTCCTTCCTCAGAGAAAGTAAAAACTGTGTCAGAGGAAGTTTAAAGAACTGAGGCCTAAATCACAGTTTAATCAGGAACTCATTACTACTCAACACTTCACTAACTACACCTCACCACTACACAACTACTACTGCACAAGTACTACTACACAAGTATTACTGCAGAAGTACTACTGCACAAGTACTACTACTACTATGTTTTGTAAGATAGAACCTTATAATTCCAACTGAATTTTGGGTTCTCAGAATTAGAAGGTTCTGTCTGCAATGACCACTTTGCAAAAGTCCCACTTCAAAAGTTTCAAAGATTTTGAAATTGTATATTTACAGTCTCTTTGGGCTGCCTTTAATTTTCATGCATTAAAGAAATTTGTTCCTCATATCAGTTTTTATTGTCAAAACTTTAAACCTAAATATCTAAGAACCACTCAGAACAGAGATAGAACCCTTTAATTCTAAGGGGACGATATAAAAAAAATAACAATAATTTTGCTTGAATAGTTAGACAGAAACGAATGTGTTAAAGATAGTTAGATAGTTGTTTTTAAAAAGCCTTGTTTATTTTGACATATAGCGGAAGTGTTAGCTGGTATTGTTGCTAACCATGGATGCGTCATAGAACTGCTAATTTAGGCAAAAAATGCTAATTATTCCGCTTTTAACGAACTCATCTGGGTTTTATTTAGATTTACTAATGTCACAATGTTGAAAAACTATATTGAATAATTATGCTTATATATTTAGTCATAAACGAATGTGTTGACAATTGTCTTTATTTTGAAATGTAGCGGAAGTGTTAGCTGCTATTGTTGCTAACTTGCTAACGGACGTGACGGGAAGTTTCTCACGAAGAAGAAACCGCAGCTGCAGCAGTAGCAGCATCACAAAAGTAACAGTAGAAGAAGAAGGTGTGAAGCAGCTGGTAGCATCCTGACTGTTTTCCGGAGTTTATTTAAAAGAATAATTCGTACGAAGATGGACTCGGCGGCTGTGGAGATAGACGGCAGTGTAATGGAGGGAGTGAGTACAAAACCGGCTCCTTTAGCACAAAAGAGTCAGAAAATATTGGGAATGCTAACGGCAGTGAAAGTGAATACACCGGGTTAGCAGCGTTTAGCTTAGCTTAGCTCCGCTGTCTCTCATTGCCGCTGCCTTTCTCTGATTTACCCCGCTGTTTTTGTTCACAGGGCGGGCAGATCCTGAGACTCTCCGCGTCGCTCAGCTGCATCACCGGCTCCCCGATAAAAATCACCAAAATCCGAGCGGGCAGAAGCCAACCCGGTCTGAAGTGAGTGCTCCGCAGCCGGCTAGCATGCTAACGTTAGCCTATTCATTCCAAGTTGACAGACTGCGAACTTGTTCTACAGATATTTACAAAACCACACTATGAATAAACCCCAACTTTTAAACTGTTATTCTAATACGCCACACCTATTGTCACGTCAAGTTTGACATTTAACGATGCTCTTATTTAAGTTTGTGGCCGTTTGAAAGCTAAAGTGCATCATCACTGAAAGGGATGCGGCCAGACTTTGTTCCAAACTCAAAGAAAGACAATTGGTGTCCAAAGCAGCTTCTGTGCGTCCCAGCGTCAACTTCTGCGGTACTTCAGCACTGTGCCGCATAATTGTGATACAACACAGACCTACAAATATAAAAGGGTGTGTGTTTTATTCATGTAAGTCTCTGAAAGGCGTCACTATGAGGCCAGCAGTGACTGAATTCAATAGCTCTGAATTAACACTGCAGCTGTCACTGCTACGGACTACAGACATTTGTATATATTTAATATAATGTTTTAAAGTACTGCTTTACTGCTGAAGTAGTAATGACATAAGAGCACAGATTTGTAAAATAAAAGTAAGTTTGGAATATTTTTGTGATAATTATTTTGTGTAGGTTTGAAGATGAGTAACAGCAATCTTAACATATCTTCTTTAATACATTATAACAAAAGTATCAAAATAATCAAGAAATGCAAAGGGAAATTAGCAGATTTATTGTTTAAGCAGCTGTTTAATGTGGTGGTGATAATTGTCAAATAGCGTCCTCTAACACGAAATTCAAGTTCACGGTTTATCTATTCTCAAGCAGTACAACTTTAAGGTGGAACACTTGAAATATTTTGATTCATTGAAAGTATTAAAAGTGTAAAACATTTTATTATATCAAAATTAAGACTTTAAAGTTATCCTGTTTTAAAGCAAAGGTTAAACTTCAAATTTATCTGACTCTTTAAATGTGGTAGATAACATATGCTGGCACACTTTTTTATTCTTAAGCCATTTTATATCATAAAAGGTATAGGATTACAAGAAGGTCTTTAATTAGCAGTTTGTAATTGACAATATTTGAGAAATGCAGCTAGTAATAGAAAACATATTTGATTGCTGTTGAAATGTTTATTAGAATCTTTGCTGTTGCTGTAACTTTTTTCTCTCTTGTCCAGAGCGCAGCACCTGAGCGGCCTGCAGCTGGTCTCTGAGCTCTGCCGTGGGACTCTACAGGGAGCAGCACTGGGCTCCACCGACATCAGCCTCAGTCCAGGCAAGATCCAGGCCGGGAGCCACACCGCTGACACACAGACTGCTGGGTAAGAGGAGACAGACGTAACTGACTGCAATCAATCTATAGTTTCACAGTCTGCTGCTTTATTGACCATATAAAGGTTTGGAGTTCTGAGGCCTTTAAAAAGTGCTTAGATTTTTAAAGTGCATGAAGAAATGCTGTTTTAGAAATCTGGACAGACCCAACATCTCTCTTGTGCTTCTCTTCCAGGCTTTGGCAGCTCAGTTTAGTGCCGTAGAGGCTCTGAACTAAAAATACAGTACCTATTGCAGCAGATGAGTCAGAGCAAGATCATATTCTGTTTTAAGCCTCTTCTAGGTTTTAATTTATACTAGGAAGTAACAAATGATCTCTTCATCATGGCTTCTGTTAGTGGGTGAAATATATAAGGCAGCAGGTGAACAGGTTTTGTCGTCAAAGTTGATGTGTTAGAAGAAGGAAAAATGGGTAAGGAATGGAGCGAGTTTGACAAAGGCTGGGTTAGTGTCTCCAGAACTGCAGCTCTTGTGGAGCGTTCTCTGTCTCCAGTGAAGACTGAGGCCCATGTGTGGTCCCTTTCTCACGGTCAAACATCCGGGAGTTCAGAAAACACCTGATGCTTTGCTCGCCTTAGCAACGACTGCGACAGGGTAAAAACATTAGACTTGCAATCCATAAGAAAGCATTGGCGCTACTGCATTTATTGCGAAAATATTGGATTTTGGAGATGGTGAAGGGCTGCTGTGGGTTGGGGACACACAAATAATGTTGCACACAATGCTCAGCAACCTCATTTAAAGTTTTTATTGGCAGCAGAGCCACAAAGATGCTCAGAAAAATAGGAAGAGGGGATCCAGCAAAGCCTGCAGTCTAAACTAGGCTACTTGCAGCATTTCATAACACTTAAAAAGACGGTTATTGTTACTATTAAGTAGATTTAACAGCAATACCTACACTTTCCTAACTATCCAACTGTGCTTTTTAATAATACAGGTGCTAGGGTTAACGATAAAGGTGGGGAAAAAAAATTGTGATGCATTGATCATTTTTTAAAAAACATTCTGCATCGATTCAGAAAAGTTAATAATCCGAATTTTGTAAAGACTACAAATGATTAAAGTAGGCTCTGTCCAATACAAATCTTATGTTGCTGGATTTCAAAGAGTCTGCTCTAGCAAATGCTAACACAATTTTCTACTGCAACATATCAATTATTAGTGCTCTTCTTTTGGTTTTTGGAGTAGAAAGAGTTTAAAATTATGTTTCAGATATAAATTATACAATTAAAATAAATTATTGTTGAAGAATTAATGCTTGACATGAATCACAAAGGAGTCTGATGAATTAATGAATTGCTTTTGAATCGAATCGTAGGCCTCTGAATCGTAATCAAGTCAAATCATGAGCTCTTCCTAAAATTCCAACCCCTAGTTAACCTGAATCCTGTCAGAGGTTTGTTTGAGGCTTTCAGTGGTCGTAAGGGTTAATTATTATTATTATTATTATTATTATTATTATTATTATTATTATTATTATTATAAGCTTAAGCTTCCTCCACCTTTGGTCAAAGAGAAAGTTTTTTTTCTTATAAAAATGCAAATCTACATGCATACTTTTGCTCATTTGTGTGTCATGTACCTTTGCTTATGGTATATTGTTTCAACTTGCAATGTAAAGAATTGTATATTAACAAAGTATATTTGACCAAAAATGTATAAATGATTGAATAAATTAAGCCATTTGCGACAATACTGTCTGAGAACTTGTTCTTTAAAGGCAAGTCGTCTGTTGGTTTGCTCATTTCTTTGCCTTCGTATGAAAATGGCAGCTAACATTGCTAAGAAAGTGAGAATCCAACAGACGACCTCCTGTAGCTCAGACTGCTGCAGGAGTTACTGCTGGTTCTGATAGGAAAGGCAGTCAGAATACACTTAAACATTATATACTCACAACATGTATTTGTTTCCTCTCCAGGAGCGTGTGTCTGCTGCTGCAGGTGTCGTTGCCTTGTGCTCTGTTCGCTGACGGAGCCACGCAGCTCTGTCTCAAAGGAGGCACCAACGCAGAGATGGCTCCACAGATAGACTACACCGTCAAGGTACAGAGTGTTTCAAATCAACCCACTTCACATCCTCCTTCACTGCATCCATAAAAACCTCCTCTCTGGTCTTCTTCTAGGCCTCCAGCTCTAACCCTTACTCATATAGTCACTGTCCATAGTCACTAGCCCTCTTTCTGTTCCTCTGATTCTCTAAAACCACGTACAACATCTCTACTCTCTCCGTTACAGAAATCAACTAAAATCTTCTATTGTGATTATTATACACTTATGTTTTCTCTCTTCTCTCTCAGATCTTTAAACCAATTCGTAGAAAGGTTTGGTGTTAACTTCGACTGTGACATAAAAATGAGGTCAGTAGGGAGTCACACTCTCTGTATGCTTTTATTCCCATTATCTCCCACCCTAATACTGTGTTTTCTGGCATGTGTCCATTCCCAGAGGTTTCTTCTGTTGTAATATTTAATGTTTTTCTGCAGAGGTTTCTACCCTAAAGGCGGAGGTGTGGTGCAGGTGACGGTGAACCCTGTGAAAGAGCTGCAGCCGGTGGTGATGACGGAGAGAGGAAACATCACTAAAATATATGGAAGAGCCTTTGTCGCTGGAGTCCTGCCTTTCAAAGTAAAAGCACAGTCTCATATACTTACAGAGTCCAGCACAATTGTTAGTGCTTTAGTCCCTGCTTGTTTCTGGTTAGGTTCTGGTTCAGCCCTGGTTTGTTTCTGTTTTAGTCCTGGTTTAGTCCACGTAACGACCACATTCAAACAAACCCACTTTTTCCGCAAGTCTTTGTACAACTGACTTCTGCTGCTGTCCCTGTTCACAAATAAGCACAGAGCTGCTCAGAATACACAGGATTCTGCTGTTTTTTGGCAAAAACCAACAAGTAATGTTTATATGCGTCTCTAACTGCGCCGCCATGTTTATTGTCAGTACTCTGCTTTGTTTCTTTGATTGGTTACTTCTCCTGTGATTGTTCCACCCACAGAAGTCAAACTCAAATCAAGGGACACCAGACAAACGTCCTTATGTAGAAAAATAAGTTCATTAACTGTGATAGATGATGCTCTTTTTGCATCTAAAAAATAATTAGTCTCTCTGTAGTGCATGAAAAAAAAAAGATTTAGTGACATATCGACTTGTGTGACTGCCTTCTCATGAATATTCTGTGTCTCCGTTCACAGCTGGCCAAAGACATGTCGGCGGCGGCGGTCCGAACCATCAGGAAGGAAATCAAAGAGCTGTACATCAACATCCAGCCTCTGCAGGAGAAGGACAAGGCCTACGGCAACGGCAACGGCATCATGTGAGAATCAAAATACACCATTTTACACTACCACAGATACTAGTGTAGGAGTCAAGACCATACTAACCAAAACCAAGACCAGTCTGAGTCCAGAGTGAACCGAGACTTTCGGGGTTTGAGACTTAGTCAAGACCGAGACCAAGGCAAAGCGAGTACAGGTCGAGACCAAGCCCTGGGAAAGGAAATAAAAGTACAAAAAAAAAGTGGTTCAAATACATAAATTACTATTTTAAAGATGCAACAGAGTCCACAAACAGAGCCAGATCTGTTCCTGGTTTTTCTGATGCGGAAAACTAATGACTCCAAAATTATGAAGAATAGCGTTTTCTCAAGTGTTGGGTAAATAAAATCTCAGAGACTGGCACAGCTGAGACAAGACCAAGTAAAACCGAGAGCCAGGCGACGAGAGCCAGGCGACGAGAGCCAGGCGACGAGAGCGAGGCGACGAGAGCGAGGCGACGAGAGCCAGGCGACGAGAGCACGGCGACGAGAGCACGGCGACGAGAGCCAGGCGACGAGAGCGAGGCGACGAGAGCCAGGCGACGAGAGCACGGCGACGAGAGCACGGCGACGAGAGCACGGCGACGAGAGCCAGGCGACGAGAGCCAGGCGACGAGAGCGAGGCGACGAGAGCCAGGCGACGAGAGCACGGCGACGAGAGCACGGCGACGAGAGCCAGGCGACGAGAGCCAGGCGACGAGAGCCAGGCGACGAGAGCCAGGCGACGAGAGCCAGGCGACGAGAGCGAGGCGACGAGAGCCAGGCGACGAGAGCGAGGCGACGAGAGCGAGGCGACGAGAGCCAGGCGACGAGAGCGAGGCGACGAGAGCAAGACAAGAGCAAGAACAGTCTTGGGTGCTACAACACTACTTATTTTCTCATTTTTGTCTGTTAATTCCTGATGTTATCCCTTGGTTAAAGCCTCTGTTGCTTCAGTCCAGTTTGATGGTACTTGTCAGATATTTTACAAGGTGCTATGTGGTGTGAAACGTCTGAGAATCACTGCACACATTTATACCACAGATACAGAACAGCTACTCCATTGTGCACTAAATAAATAAAGTTAAAAATGTGACACCTTCTATATTAAGAACATGCACAGCTTAAAGAAATTATTTCTAGCAGTGCAATGTCAACAAAAGTCTTAGCAAATTGCTTTTTTTCCCTCCAGTTTTTCCTTCTGTTGATACTGAAACTATTTCCTTAGAGTATGTTTTATTTTATTCAGTGGTCTTTTTTTCTCTTCCAGAATAATCGCAGAGTCGTCGACAGGTTGCCTTTTCGCAGGCTCAGCTCTGGGTAAAAAAGGTGAGTCAGTGTTTGTCCACTAGAGGTCAGCAGCACACTTTACATTTACACACTACCAGTGATGGTTTTTAAATGGGCATTGATTTTCTTTGCTCCTGGACTTATTCTTACCAATGTTTTTTGTCTGCTTGCCTACAAAATATACATAAAGCATTTACCAGTTGGCGTTATGTACATTTGTACTGAAGATACAGTTTCTATATTTGGTTACTGCATAAAGTTGGTAGAGACTTTGGTTGATATTAAACCGTTTCCTCTGTTTGCAGGAGTGTATGCAGACAAAGTTGGTATAGAAGCTGCGGAGATGCTGCTCAGAAACATCAGACACAATGGCTGCGTGGACGAGTTCCTACAAGATCAGGTCAGAGCCCTAACTGTGTATTCAACAAGGTCAGGAAGTTTAACCACCAACCACTAAGATGGGGTTGAAGCTCTAAAGCAGAAGTCAGAAAGGAATAGCTGTAGGATTGCACTTTGGGGATGTTATCGCCTTTGATTTGTTTGATTGCAGTTTATGTCATTAATCTAGATCTAGATTTTTAAAGACAGGGCTAAAAACGATACTAACTCCAGCCACAAGGGGTCAGTAAAGGAACACATGATTCATTCCACTGTATCCTCACAGTTTTACTTCCTCAGCTAAGTGGCTGCCATTTTTATAAACGGCGACAGACAAATGAGCAAACCAACAGATTAACAAGTTCTCAGATGGTATTCTCGCAAAAAAGTCAGCTAATTGCACTGAAACCATGGAACAAACAGCCAGGAACCGCTAACGGGCCTAAACTGATTAAAAAAGGAGACGAATGGGAGAACAACACAAAAAAATCCCAGAGCTCGGTCATATCTGGCCAGAAAGTCCTCTGTTGTTGTCTGGGAAGTGGGAAACCCGTCTTTACTGTAGCATCTGTATTATTAAATAGCACAGTTGTATAGTTATAACCTGTAGTGTTTAAAATGACTAAATCTACTTCTCTGTAACAATAACCAGCCTTTAAAGTCGTTTATAGAGCCGCTGTGTTTGCTGGATCCCCTCTGACAAGTTTTCGGAGCCATTTTTCTGAGTGTCTTTGTGGCTCTGTTGCCAGTAAGAATTTTAAATAAGGTTCCTGTGCATTGTGTGCAACATTATTTGTGCGCCCACAGCAGCCCTTCACCTTCTCCAAAATTCAATATTATTGCAACTAATGCAGTAGCGCCAGTGCTTCCCTATGGCGGTCTACAGTTTTCCCCTTCGCACTCGTCGCTAACTTACCTGAGTTATAAATTCCCAGATGTTCGACCTCAAAAGATCAAAGTATAGAGCATTTACCCCTGAACTGGTTTGAGCTGTATATCTTTACCATAGTGAGAAAGGGGCTATGCTCTCACAGTGACGCTAGCTGTAAACATGTTTCTAAAAAAAATTATTTTTGTGTGTGTTTTCCAGTTGATAATCTTCATGGCTTTGGCCAAAGGCAGATCCCGGATCAGAACTGGAGCGGTCACTCTTCCACACACAGACGGCCATTCACATCGCAGAGCAGCTCACTCAGGTAAATACTTCATAAAATTCTACTGTTAGCGTATTTTCCGGACTATATGTCGCTCCGGAGTATAACTGGCACTCGCCAAAAAATGCATAATGAAGAAAAAAAAAGTCGCACTGGACTATAAGTCGCATTTTTGGGGGAAATTTATTTTACAAAATCTGACACCAAGAACAGACATTTCATGTTGAAAGGTAAGTTATAGTAATAATAGAATAGAGAACAACAGCTGAATAGGTGTGCGCTATGCTAACGTAACACATTGATGGTTATTCAGCTACATGAAGCATAAACAACGAACTGAATAGGTGTCTCGTATGTTAACGTAATATATTAACAGTTATTCACATAACTATAGCATAAAGAACATAATATAACAAGTTCACCAAACTCACCATCTCACTCCTAATCACTAAATCCTTTAAATTCTTCATCCTCGGTGTCGCTTCTGAACAACTCCGCCAACTCCGGAGGTAGACGAAGCGCCGCTTCCTCCTCTGCGTGGCTGTCGTCAGACTCAGCATCAGTTCCATTTCCAATTATTCCGCTCTTTCTCAGTTGTCTTTATAGCCTAAGTTGTTAGTTGGTAATGTTTACATTTTAAATTGTCAGTGGTACAGGTGCAGCAGATGCTGGTACACAAGCCTAGAGCGCCCTCTAACCAACACCTGAAATATTTTAATATATAAGTCACACCTGAGTATACGTCGCACCCCGAGCCAGACGATGGAAAAAAGTGCAACTTATAGTCTGGAAAATATGGTACTACTACTACTGTCACCAAAGTACTACTACATTCACATTGCAGAGGAGCTCACACAGGTACACACTACTCACTACTACTGTAATACTACTACTACAACAATTCAGATGTGCTTTTATGCATTTTTTAACAGCTGCACTCTATTTTTTTTATTGAGAGTTGTTAAACTACAAATAACTATTCAGCACAAATGTATTCACTTTATTTTGGATATTGTTTCTTTTTTGTATAACGGAAACAAAGAAATCCTCTTCATAAAAACTGCTTTAGAATCATTTCTTTATTACGTCATCTGTGACTGAAAACAGAAAAGAAGTTTACAAATCCACTCAGGAGGATTTTAGCATAAATATGGAGGAGTGGTATCAGTCAAACACATTCACATCGGCCAATACTGAAATTCAAACTAAAGAGATTTCTGATCGGTGTAAACCATGCTTTGGAAAATAAACTTAGTACTAACCTTCAATGTTAGTGTTACACAATAAAAAGAACAACATGCAAAGAATAAACAAAATATTATAATGAGAAGTGTATAGATGGCTGTAAAAAGGCTAAACTTGGTTAAAATAACAAATGTTTTCTTTTAATTTATAGGTGCCCAGAAAATAAAACTCTGCTTTAGAGTTGCTTTTCCCAGAGGTTTTGTGTTCCACATTTACTTCACAGACGAGCCATTCCCAAACTCAAGAATCTCACGGCCCCATTACATTTCTGAAAATCCCACGCGAACCCCCAGCAATAAAACTTCACCAAATATAAAAGATTATTTCATGTTTTTCTCAGTAGAGTTCTATAAAAAAAACGTTACAAAAACTGTTGGCTTAAAGCTGCACTGCCTGATTTAAGTTTGAATGATTCACTTCGTCTGCTTGGCTCTGTCACAGTTTCACACAAACGCAGTAAACAATGAAATAACCTGACGTCTTCCTCTCCCGCAGGCCAAGTTCAGTGTCTCGAAGTGCGAGGACGAGCTGAGCAGTAACGTCACGTACATGATCGAGTGTGAGGGGTCAGGGGTCGTGAACCCTCACCTGTGACCTCCTCCTCTTCTGTGTGTGTGTGTGTGTGTGTGTGTGTCTGTGTGTGTCTGTGTGTGTGTCTGTGTGTGTCTGTGTGTGTTCACTGTAGCTGCTCCACTGAAGGCTGTAGGTCTGACTCAGGGTGAAACTCTAATAAACTTTACTCACATCGCTGCGGCTGGGTTCGTCTTTTTACCTTTTGTCAGTGGAATTTACTGCAGTCAGAGATTAATCCTCCACATAAATGTCCACACACAAAAAGCTGCTATAAAAAATGACTGATTAATATTTTTCTGCATAAACCTCTTAAACGACTTCAGTCCTGCTCAAACCTATCAAACATTCAATTGTTTTTAAAAAATTATTAGTTTTTGGCAGGAATAAAACTTGTAAACTTTGTCATTTTTACTGTTCTCACTAAAATCAACAATTTCCCTGTTACAGGCATGAAATACTTTACATTTTACAGTGTTAGTATTGGTTAGCAGTGGTTCCCAAAGAGTCCAGGGCCCTCTGGTGGTACGCCAAGGTACTGCAGGGGGGGCCCAGAGGCTGTACATAAAAAGTACATTTAAAAAAAAAATTAGTTTGAAATAAATTACAGATTTATACTTGTTATAAAACATTACTTTAAAACAATTTTTAGCCAACAGTCAGTGTTTTTTTGCAATGTTTTTGTAGAAATACAGTCCAGAGTGTTTTGACGAGAGGGAAGCTGTGTAGTTGGGGCCTGACTTTGGGGTATGGCTGGGTTATAGGATTGGCCTGTAATGATTTTACACATTTTACTCGTCCAGAAGACTTCTTCCCTCTGTTGTGCGTTCCAAACTGTCAAGACAGAGCCTTTATAACAAAAATTTGTGCCATTAGCATTAACGCAGACAAAACTAGAATCACTCTGAGAGCACAGACCTCCACCTGAGAAAAACCTCTAAAGGCTCGAGCTCAGTGTTAAATCTGTGAACATACTGCTGAAAGAGAAAAAACTCAGCTTTCATTTCTTTTTATTTGCAAGTTTGTAGCTACATTTGTTGCTGTGCAGTATCTAATTTTCTATGTACCCCTTGTATTTAGAACCTTCTGGATCACCAGAACCAGAATCTCAACATGATCCAGGTCCAACTGTGTCAGATTATAACATCTACCATGAGGTCGTCTGTAATTATTTGCCAATGATTCTGGGCAGTGTTTGTAGAGTTTGAAGCTGTAATGGCAAAATTAGCTCCATCTCCCAATAATAAAGAATCCTTTAAAATCTTCCTGGATCACCCACAAAATCTAATCAGCTGATCATTATTCCATTTCTGACATTTCCTGAAAATTTGATTAAAATCTGTCCATAACTTTTTGAGTAATGTCGCTAACAAACAAACAAACCAACGCCGCTGAAAACATAACCTCTGCCTAATAATAATAATAATAATAATAATAATAATAATAATAATAATAATGATATAATAATAATGATGATGATGGCCAGGCAGTGAGGAAAAATGTCCGTGGTGATGCGTGAGGGTTAATTTGAATAAACCAATTAGCAACAGCCTTAGCTGTAAATAAACAGGCAGGATTCAAAAGTTTGTCAAAGCAAATAGAAAGTTTTAATCTAAGGCTATGTCCAGAGTAAGTGGTTTAAAATCAGAAGGTTTTCAGAAATTGCAGATGAATGTCAGATTTTTTTTAAACAGAAGGCACTTGGAGCGGCACTTGGAGCAGAACTTGGGACGTTGCTGCCATTTCATAAAAAATAAGCAAAGACTACGAATGAAAATTAGCTGTACGCTAACTTCGGCGCATTTACACTTATTTTTTACTGGTGTTCATCAATGTGCATTGTCCCTTTTAAATAAATAAATAATTTGAATATGAGCCTATGTTTTTATGAGTGAGTATGTACTGCAGGTTCTGTGGTCGTTAAAGTTAAATATCTTCAAACTCTCACCTGATGGGCCAGGGCTGAACATTAACGTCCACACATCTGTGGAAAACCTCTTCTGTTGGGAGCTGTTACTGTGACTCTGCAGAGAACGCTTGGAGTCTGTCGCCCCCTGCTGGCAACGGCTGTTAGCAACATGAGGCTAACATAGATTTTTGAGCTGATGCTTCGTAGCGACGGAGGTTTAAGGCTGAAATGATCAGAACGAGTCCGGTGACGGTGTCTGGGCTTTAGAAACACACAGGACACTTCCTGGTTTCACGTAGAGCCATGAGACCGAGCGTTTTCAGCTCTGGAGAAGGGCAACGCCTCAGCATACAGGATTACTCAAACGGAATACTGCAGGTCTGTTTCTGAGGAGGAGACAACATTATAACGGGTAAAAGAGAGGAACAGGACAGAGAGAGGAGTAGGGGAGCTTTAAAAAGTTCAGTATTTATAAAATCCCTTGGGTTTTGTTTGTCTGGGGTCAGTAAGTTTTTAGAACTAACTTTAGCTGCTTCAACTTCCCAAACTCCTCTCAGTGCAAGAACCAGGACTAAACTAAACCATAGAAGGCATTTACAGTAATTTATTTAGACAACCTCCTCAATATAGTAGTAGTAGTAGTAGTAGTAGTAGTAGTAGTAGTAGTAGTAGTAGTAGTAGTAGTAGTAGTAGTAGTAGTAGTAGTAGTAGTAGTAGTATTAAAACCCCAATACAAAGCTCTTGATGTGGCTCAGCAGCAGATATTGTGGAAAACAATCTCTAGCTTCATTGGTTTGATGTTGTGTTAATTTTTAATGAGTTCTGTTCCTTCATTTTCTCATTAAGTCTTTGGTCCACAGCCTTTTGTCCCGTCGTCAGTACTGCAGTGTGTAGGAGCGGTGTGCAGCAGCAGCAGCAGTAGTAGTAGTAGCAGTAGTAGTAGTGTGTATTGCAGTACAGAGGCGCCTGGTGCGTGAGACCAAAGGAGGTCACGGGGACAAACGGTGACACTGAACACCTTTTAAAACTGAGCCGCGTCACGGAAACACAGCTCTGGCTCTGAGCAGGACAACCACCAACAGAGAAAGTCTAGACCCACCTGAGGAGAGAGGGACGGGGGCCAAAGGGAAGTCTGCAGGAAACTGGCCCTAGGTCCTGGAGACAGAAGGTTCATGAAGGTCTCTGTCGCTGTCAGCCGCTAGCTCCCCAAAGGCTTTAGGATTCCTACATAAACTTTTGTTAATTCTGATTTAGCGCTTGGTGCATGGCTCCTTTGTGCACAAAAGTAGGCTGTTATTTACCAATTAGTTTTTAGTCATAGAGCTGCTTGATGAGGCCGTAGTGATTTTAGCTCAAATACAGTATTTTCAGATTCAGCGACTAGAGTTTGCTTTCACAAATATAAGAAGTGTGTGTCAGTCACACAAAATGCACATGGAGAGAACTAAATCTTTCTTGTTTTAATTTAAAATGTGAGTTGTGTGCACCAACGTTTTGTTAATGTTCAGGTAAATGTTAAGGGAAAATAAAATACACTTTTCTTTGGGTTGAAAGTGTCAGCTCTGAGAATAACTGCACTGAGTCGCTGGGATGGGCTCCTGTAACTAAATAAATGTCAGAAAAGATGCTCTTTGTCATTTTTGATTTGTAAAAGTAGCTCTCAGGAGAAAAACGTTTGGCGACCGCTGCTGTAGTGGATCTGTGTGTCCCGGGGAGTTCTGGGGTTGTTTAAACGAGGAACAGACATAAAAAGAAATATCACCAATTTATGAAAAATCATATTTTTCATTTGATGCCACAACACATCTTGAATACTTTGGGACAGTAAGTGGTGTTACAGCTGGGAGAGCATTTTGTCTCTCGTCTCTGCTAAGAAAGAATCTCAACTCTGTCTACATTTGAACCTAGTTTCAGTAATGAGGTTGTGGGTTTGATCCCCGACTCACGGTCTCTCTGAGTGGAGTCTGCATGTCCTCCCCACTCTGTCCTCGTCCTCCCACCTCTGTCCTAACCCACGCATGTACAGCAGGACTGGAGACGCGACATTAGAGCTCAGCTGATGGAGGCGATCCTGCTGATTTTGGCTTTTTGTTGTTTTTTTTTTTTTTTGTCTTTTTTAGTGAAACGGCCATCGGATGATTCTTGCACTTTTATACTGATTTTTGGTCAGGCACATGTCCGGGCCCCATGTGACTGAAGGACCCCATCTTGTCTCAGTTTGAGCTCTGCAGTTCATAGGAAACTTCCAAAATGTCTTCATCTCAGCCTGAAAAGCTCAAAACAGCAATAAAAAGATTTTGCTCATTTCTCTGACACAGACCTTCGTTTAAAATGTATTTTGTAGCTCTCCCCAAGCTCTGCCTGCACAGAGAGTTTCACTGAGACGGACTTAATGGTTTTCTCAAAAAAACTCATCTTCAGCTGTTCTCAGTCACATTCTAACACATTTGTTTTATTTTTTTATTTATGCATTTATTTAGTGGGGACAGTGCACATGAATGAACAGTCATACACATGCACAGACTGTGAAGGAGCCAGATTGTAGCATAGTTGCTAATTTTCATCTGTGGTCCTGAGTCAGGTAAAACACAACAACACAGAGACAAACATAAAACACACAAACACACATTAGGACATTTGGACAGTGTGTGTCTTGTTGTTTCCTACTAAAGCAAATGGTTATATTCAATTAGTTTCTTTCATAAAATTAAGAAAATCTGCCCTACCGTTTGGTCAAAAAAAAAAAAAAAAAGAAAAAATCGTCAGTAGGGCTGCAGGATATGGAGAAAACATGCGATATTTGATAACTATGTTGAAAATTGCGATAACGATATTATTGAAATATTTGAAAATAGATCCTACTTTTTGAACATAGTAAGTTAAATTCACTACATTTCACAAAAATGTAAGTTCCTGTATTTCCAAGTCAAAACAGCCACAAAATCAAAACTTAACACAGACTAAACCAGGAATAAAACAAGGCTAAGCTGTGACTAAATTAATTAAATTACCACTAAAACTGGACTTTTTAAACATTTTTATTTAGTCACAACACATGTTCTTTTAAGGCTCTGGTGGAAAATGATTCTTCAGTGTAAATCTCTGTCAGATGGAAGACCACAGCGTTATTGTGATATATTTAGATTCTTGCGATACAGATATTGCATTTTCTGATATTGCGATAACGATAATTTTGCGATATATTGTGCAGCCCTAATGTTTATCAGCACTGGCCACAGAAAAACCCATCCCGGTCGACCTCTGCTCTAAATGTCTCATAGTGAATGACTGTGAGAGTGAATGGTTGTGTGGCTAAACTTTGAGCCCTGTCCCAGGCTTTACCCCGCCTCAGGCCCATAGTAGCCGGGTTAGACTCCAGCCACCTGTGACCTCTGACAAGAATAAGCAGAAGAACATGAATAAATGAGAGAAAAATCCCAAATCTTGCTCAGTCCGGTCAGTGGAAGGATCCTGGGAGCTTGTGTTGAAACCTGACCCCGGTGTAACCCACACCTCTCTCTCTCTGTGGACTCAGTGGACCGAGACCGAGACCGGGACCTGGACACACGATCCCCCCCGGCTCCACTTCACATTAACACACACACACACACTTCTGTCGCACCGCTGTCTCTGACTGTTCCCAAAACAACCAACGCGACATGGAGGAGCAGGACAACCCAAGGATCCTGCAGCCTCCTGGGACCAACGCGCTCAAGAACGGACCCAAACCAGGACTAAACACAGGACTACAGCCAGGACTGAGGCCGGGGACAGAACTGGCTCCACAGGGCTCCGGACCAGCTCCTAACAGAGTCTGGATTTCACTGATCGCAGGTAAATCCACTTTAAGACATCAGTATTGCAAGAATCTGTGAGTAACTGTATGAGTCTACACCTACTTTTAGTCCAGATTTGGTTTGGGATTGGACCTGAATTCAAAAACTTATTGCACGATTAGCAGCATTCGCATATGGGACATCCCAAAACAGAAGCAGAAGTCTTATTCTTGGATTAGCCCAGGTCCTGCATGGTTAGTCCTCATTTTGTACTTGGTTATAGGTTTATATACAGGTTTAGCACTGGTTTAGGTTTAGTTCTCAAACCCTTACAGCAGAGAAAAAATCCCAAGAACCCCCGAATAGCGTCCTCTACTCCCGACTTACGCGGTGCATCACAATAATTCCAGGAGCTGTATAACCAAATATAAGTAATATTTATTCCCTCAGAATGTTTATTTTCTGCCGTAGTGGTTCCTGTTAACATTTATGAATGTTTCAAATGATATGCCATAACAAAATTCGTGTTTATTATAATTTAATTAAAGGTTGTTGTCTTTTTTTGCAAACCCCTAGCCTATGGTCCCCAGTTTGAGAATGGGGGGGGGTAGACTTAGTACTTGGTTTAGCCCTGATGTAGGCTTAGTTTGGACCTGGTTTAGTCCTTGATCATTTAATCTTCATTTTGTACTTGGTCATAGTTTTAGGTTTAGTACTTGGTTTGGCTTTAGTTTTGTCTAAGTTTATTCCTGATGTAGACCTAGTTTGGACCTGCTTTAGTCCTTGATTGTTTAATCTTCAGTTCATCCTTGGTTATAGTCTTATATACAGGTTTAGTATTGGTTTAGTCTTAGTTTTAGTGCTGATGTAGACTTTGTTAGGACATGGTTTAGTCCCTGTTTTGTTTTTTGGTTCTCATGTAGTTCTTAACCCCACTGACAGTCTCTGGGATGTGCTGGAGTGACTGCCTGCCCAAGTCACACTCTAGTATTCTGTTGGACCTTTAGCTTTTATTACAGCTGCATTCACTGTGGCTTCATTTCAATACAAAGCTCCTGCAATGTCACAACATTTATTTCCATCCAGCATTGCATTCATTTTTCACCAAGATCTTGTTTTGATGATGGAGCGCAAAGTCTTCTCCAGCACATCCCAAAGATTCTCCGTGGGGTTAAGGTCTGGACTCTGTGGTTGCCAGGTCATGAACCACTCTTTCACAATTAAAGCTCAATGAATCCTGGCATTGTCATCTTGGAATAAGCCCAGTGCCATCAGGGAAGAACAAATCCATTGATGGAGTGACCTGGTCATTCAGTATCTGCAGAGTTGACCTCATTCTTTGGCCACATAATGTTCCTGAACACAGACCTGAACAACTGCAAGGAGGCAGTGTACTATTACCTTCTCATTCAAACCATTTCCTTACCTTTTCTTTATATTTCTACCTAGTTCTTCATGGAAAAATGATATTCCAGCTATTTCTAGAAATATCCAATCATCCTTCCTTTCACAGAATGTAAACAAACATGGCCGTCGCTTCTACATTTTTCATTTTATCTTTCTGAAGATTCACTGAAACCTTATCCCTGTGGAGGTGAAATACTCCCACCTGTCTTTACAAAACCCTGAAGACTCAAACTCACTGAAGGTGCCAGAGTCCTGTACCAGCTCTGAGGCTTTTGTCTCCGTGTTTCCATCGTCAGAGTTATTTTAAACTCTGGAAACTGAAACGTGAGCCTCAGAATCACCTCTAGAGCCTCAGACATAAAGGATACGTGGAAAAATTTGCTGTGTTTAGAGATTTGTAAGTGATTGGTGAAGCCGGACGATTGCATAATACATGGACAGTCCAGCAGATAAAGGGACGCAGACGCCTCCTCAGTGCCTCAGCGCTCGGGACGGTCCTCTCCCGGAGCCACGAGACCTCAGTCAGGGATGCAACACACACCATCCAACAAATAAATGAACAAACCTTCCTCATCCCGAGTTTGGTGGATGTGGTCTCCTCCTCAGAAACAGACCTGCAGTAGTATTCTGTTTGAGTAATCCTGTATGCTGAGGCACTGCCCTTCTCCAGAGCTGAAAACGCTCGGTCTCACAGCTCTACGTGAAACCAGGAAGTGCTCCTGCGCGTTTCTAAAGCCCAGACACTGTCACCGGACTCGTTCTGATCATTTCAGCCTTAAACCTCCGTCACTACGAAGCATCAGCTCTGAAATCTGTCTGTTAGCATCATGTTGCTAACAGCTATGCTAAATAGCCATTTTATGCTTTGTCCAGTCCCCAGCGTTGCCAGCAGAGGGCGACAGTCACCTAATCCAAGCGTTCTCTGCAGAGTCATGCAGAGACAAAAACAACAAACAAACTAGAGAGCAACAGAGACGATTATGTGTAGTCTGAAAATGAACATTGCCCAACACTGGACTTGTTCAGTTGTGTTCAAAATAATAGCAGTCCAACATCATCATCAAAACAATCACTTTTTTTGGTGAAAAATAAAGGAAAGTACAATGGCAGCATATGTTCACGCAGGTTATATGGCATTTCTCTCCAAAAATCGGAGTAAAATGGGTTGTTCGAGACTGTTTAGAAGAACAGTGTGCTTTGATTAAAAAGTTGACTGGAGAGGGGAAAACACATAAATACCTGCAGAAGTTAGTGGGCTACATGCATCACAAATGAAGAGCAGTACTAAAAAAAACATGGTTATACAACTAAATATTAGTTCACAGATCCACAGGAAAGCAAAATATTAAAGCAGGGGTCACCAATGAGGAGCCTGCGAGCACCAGGCAGCCCTTCTGGAGCTGCGAGGGATTTATAAATAATGACTACTGCAGTTTTAGTCATAATTTCTTTTCTTTTTTTAACTTGTTTTTATGTTTAATTACAAGATTATTTTTTTTATAAACATTATCATTAATGCAAAACAAACAATCATACAATCTTAGTGTCATTTGAAAGGCATGTCAAGACTTTAATATAGAGGATTATTTTGCACGAGTAGCCCTCAGTGACGAAGTGATGAAGAGGTTTAAGACCCTTCTTGTGTTTGTAAACAAACGGGCCACACACACTTCCTGTACCAGAACCAAACTGTGATACATTTTCTATGGAAGAATTAGCATTAGCCACAAAAAAATAGCTGAGATAAGCAGGATATTTTTGGCAACTGTCCATCAGTCGTCGTGAGTAATATCAGAGCCAGGTTTGATAACATCAGTGAGTTAGCCGTTTTATTTAACATAGGGATTACAGTCTATAACGAGCATATAATCTAAATCAGTGGTTCCCAAAGTGGGGTCCGGGGCCCCCTGGTGGTCTGCGAAGGTACTGCAGGGGGCCCCCAGAGGCTGTCTACATTAAGTACATAAAAAGAAATTGAGTTTGTAAACAAATTACAATTAAGTACAGTTTTATAGTTGTTTAAAATACTGCTTTAAATCTATTTTAGTTAACAGTCTGCTTTTTGGTAACACTTTAGAAAAACTCGCAACTATGAAGCAGTAATAAAGCATTAATAAACATGTAATTTACAATAATTACAATAAATAAACAGTTTTTAGCTCCTGAATTACCACCAATGTTTATAATCTTGCACTGAATTACATGAGCTTATTACTAAAGAATTGAACAATAATAATGTTTTTAACTCTAGACTGAAGTCATGTGTTGTAAAAAATCAATTAACTGGTTACTAACTCTAAACTAATACTTAAATAATGGCTCAATAGTGTGAGGTATTCTAAAGTATTACTTTTTTTTTTTTACATTTTTAATAGGAATCTATAGGAAAAAGCATGACATAGTCTTTTGAATAGGGTGAAATGTTATTGTTGGGGAACTGTGTGGGATTTTCAGATTTTTAAAGGGGTTGCAACAATCTTGATTAATGGCTGATCTAAATGATGCATAAATTACATTTCTTAATTTCAGTGTTAAGCAGGACAAATAGAAACAGAAATGTGTTGGACCACAAAAGTTTGGCTTTGTTCTTACTTCAATCCTTTAACTTTAGCAACTGGACCTGACTCAGACCTGGGTCAGATTCATTTATTTTGCTCCGTCGTAGAAATGAATGGGACAGAACGTTTCTCTTGTTACTTCACTCCTGGAAAGGTCTATAAAACCTGAAATACTCAAGTCCAACACTATTTCAAAAAGACTGAAAAAAGCATGATATCGTCCTTAATATTGCATTTATTTATATAGGAAAAGAGGTTACCAAGTGCTTTACAGATAAAAACAAAGAGCAGAGACAACAAAGAATAACGCATTCCAATTAGGAAACAATAAAACAATAAAATCAGATAATCATCAAATCATTAAAACAAAGGCATGAGCTAACAATTATTACACTGTACTTGGTTATTGTTTCTTTAGGCCTGTGTGAGAATAAACTGCACTGTGACTGTACTGAATTTTACTAATTAAGGTAAACCATGAGTTGCATTTGTGGTCAATTAACAAATATCTTAAACAGAATAAAATATATGATATATTAGGGGAAACTATTTTAGGGCCACATCTACAAAAATACAAATACTGCCTTTATTAGTAGAGCAGTATTTAGTATAGTAGTATTTTTATTTTTGTTTTATTTTTTGTAAATAATAATGTTTGTTTTTTTTAACTAATATTCAAGACAAAAAAATAAGAAATAATAATCTGTCTGCCTTTAAAATAACTACAAATAAAATAAACATTTGAATAAAAAAATACAGTAAATATAAATAAATATAATATATAGAAATTGTAGGAATTACTTCACTTTGCAACAGAAATTTCCATGTTTTGATTATCTTTTTAGAAATAAATTATCCCGTACCCCTGGTTGGGAAACACCAGGGATACGTGGAATTATTTGATCATTTACCTTTTATATATTTGACTTTAAATAAACCTAAAACAGGACTAACCCAGGACTATGTAGAGGGATGGGACACTAAAGAACACAAAGATGGACTAAACTGGGACTAAACCAGGAAAAAAATCTGGCCTAAAACCAGGAATAAACCAGGAATTAATCAGAACTAAATTAGGTCTAAACCAGGTCAAACCAGGACTAAACCAGGACTAAAACCAGAACTAAACAAAGACTAAACCATGACTAAGCTGGGTCTAAACCAGAGCTAAACCAGGGCTAAACCAGAACTCAACCAGGAACAAACAAAAAACAAAAAACAAAACACAGGCTTAACACCAGGAAATAATCAGAACTAAACTAAGTCTAAACCAAGTCTAAACCAGGTCAAACCAGGACTAAACTTAGACTAAACCAGGACTAAGCCAGATCCAAACCAGGACTAAATCAAGTCCTGGAATACCACAAAACCAAAAAGTTTGGGAACCACTGTAGCAGGGAGCAGGTTTGAAACATAAACAGCCTCCTTTATATTTTAACTGGAAAATAATCTAATAAACACTTATATAATATTTGTTTACGTTCATTTATAAAACTCCCAGTTCGGTTTTTGTCATAAAAAAAGCACAATTGTAATTTTTCCTCTTATTATTATTATATTTCGGTCTTTAAAAGCCTCAGCGCTGTACCGCGGTCCGTGAAAGCCGCGTGCCTTCGTCCTGCCTCCTGATTGGCTGCCGCGTGCCTACCGTCCTGCCTCTTGATTGGCTGCCCGCTGCTTGGGGTGCGACCCACCGTTGTCATGGCGACGTGTCTTAAGGAGGGATCGGCTCAATCAGAGCTTCAGTTCACGCAGAGATTCCCTCGAGCGTCTCGAAGTCCTCCGGGAGCTAACCATGCTAACTCGGACTTATTTAAGGATTAAAAACCCGAAAACTAAACGAAGAAAGTGCCGCAAGTAAAGTGCAACGCCCGGGGAATCACAGGACAGAGCGATGGGCGGCTAAATGGGAACTTTTAAAACTTTTAAACAGCGTCTTTGGGCTGTTTAAGTTAGCCGCGCTGCTAACTGAAGCTAACGGCTAAAAGCGCTGTTGTCGGTGAGAAGTTGGCGAAAAAACAAAAAAACAAGCCCGAGAGAAGTTTGTGAAGCGAGCGGGGAATCAGAGGCAGCCATGAGCGGAGAGGGCATACGGCACTCCCCGATCCTGGCAGCGCTGTTCAGGACCCGCTCTGAGGAGGACTCGGAGCTGATGGGAGCCGCCGAGTTTATCCGAGGTAACCGGGAAACGAGCGCTACAGCACGGCCACGAGAGGGTCACAGCACCCGCCGGGGTTTAACAAGTCACATTTTCAGGAAGTAGGCATGGGGCTACTTGAACTTTGGGTGACTTTACGAGGACATGAACATTTTCAAATCACTCTTACTTTAACAATAGACGTGTTTTTACTTTTAAATTGGTAAAAGTGTTGTAACTTTGCAGATTTAACATCAACTCCAGGGGCGTAACCACAAACATTGCATACAGCGCTGTTGCAAACAAGTCTGAAGTCTAAACATGAGAATATTATTTCTTCTTAAACATTCTTCACATGTCTTGCTGCATGTTATAGGAGCATTTGTATATCATTCTATATAGTTAATGCAATTGAGTATAAAAGAGAACACATTTGCAAATTTAAACTGTATAAATCAAGAGCTGCAACAACTGATCAAAATAAGGAATTATAATTGATTATTAAAATAATTGTCAGCTAATTTAGTGATCAACTAGTTGCTAACTGGAGTATAGATATTCCTTGTGCAGCCCTTTACAAAACTCACACTCAGTGCCTTTAGTACAAAAAGTGCTCACCTCCTCAAAAGTGTCATTAAAATATAAGATATTTTCTTTCCACTTTGAATGACTCAGTATTTCTAACCAACTTCAATTCTAATAAAAACTATTATTTTAATATTTGTAAAAATATTTTTAACACTTAAAGCGCTTTGCAACTATAAACTGCTAACAGAATAACATAAAAAATGAAATATTTTCAGCATGCTAAGTGCTATATGAACATTTTAAAAACATGTGGCCTTATGGTCCTGGTCATGTCATTGTTTGACACCAATATTGACTTTGATGAATTCTTATTTTTTAGATGGGAGCCATTTTTTGTGAAATTGCGACACTTGTTGCTTTTAGTACCAAAAGTGTTCACCCCCTTAAAAGTATATTATCGATAATATTTTTTCTGCTTTCAATCACTCAAATATTTTAGTCACTTTGAGTTCTGATTATAACGTTTACATTTTTAACATTTCATTCATCAGAGTGCGAGTGTGTCAAAGACTCTGTTAGAGAGGGAGTGAGACAGACAGGTATCTGGGGTACTGGGGTATCAGGTACTGTAACTCAATACAGTTTTTGTCTCCCTTCACCCCCCCCACCCCTCCTCTCCACCCCCAGACCATTTTTACTGGAGTCATTTCTGTTTCCGTCCTACAGTGGTGGACAATGCAGAAACTGACATCACTGAAACAGGAGAGCCCTTAGCCATACAGGCATTTTTACTCTCTATGATGAATAATCATAGGTAAAAAGGTAAATTCTAAACCAGAAGCTTTTATTGAAATGGTCGACACCGGTAAAGTACAATCTTACTGTGCCACTACAGTTCAATCAAAAAAGTTTTGATTGAAGTCAATGGGACAAAAATTGTACTAAAGACCGTCAGAGGAACAATTGTTTGTGCACAGTGCATTTCAGACCTGGACTGACAAATGAGACTAAACTTTGAACCATCCCATAAAAACAGTTACCATGACCAAATGTGGTTAATTTTTAATTAACACAGACAAAATAATTCAACATTTTTAATGACAAAGTACCAAAAAGGTACCAAAGACAGCACAAGGGATAAGGAGGTTTTATTATCAAGTCAGTGCAGTAAATTCAACAAAACTGTAAAAGAGAAGGTTCATTATGTGTTTTTGATGAAAAATGTCTTTGTTTATCCTCAAAGTGGCTCTCCTGTAGCTTCATCTGGGTAAAAAATTGTAAAAAAAAAAAAAGTCACACATTCACTCAGGCTTCACTATCTGATTATTAATTAAAAAACAGACAGTCAGCAAATTAATTTATTTTCTAAATAATCGGTAGTTGCAGCCGAATAAAAGTCTGTATCCTGTTAAACACAGTGTTCCGTTGAGTCAACAAAAAAGAAAAAACATTTAAAATAAACAGTGTCCACAGAAAAGAAACTAAACAATGCAAGAACAATATACATGTTGATTGTGGCACATTGAAAATTTTAATATTAATATATATATTATTATATATAATAATAATAATATATACAGAATAATAAATATTAATAATAAACTAAAATAAGCACAATTTTTACTTTATTCTCTGTCTTTGTTAATATCTGTCAGTTTTGCTCATAATTTTGATTGATTGTGGCAGAGTTAAAGGAGAAGGTTACCTGTAGTCAGCTCACCTGGATCATATCATTCTGGTCCTGGCTCAGAGATCAACTGTTCAGAGACGCTCTGGACTTTATCTGTGGTTTATGGCACTGGTCTCTGTGGAGACCAGGCCTGGGTCAGCTTCAGTCTGATAGGACAACTATTAGATGCTCAATGAACCTTGAAGAAGGCTGTTTGTTGGCCGCTACACGTGGGTCCAAGTCAAACCCAGCACGCTATGATTTTAAAAATATAAAGCCACATGAAATAAAGGCTTTTTAAACTTCAGGTGTATGAAGAATGCCTTGGTTTTTTCTTTATTTTTTACTCATTTAACCTTGTTTTAGCCCTGCTTTAGTCTTAGTTTGGTTACTTTTTATATCTCAAAATAACATCCCAGTCCAAGCCCTTAAATCCCAGATGCATCTCTACAGTTTGCTATATTCTTTTTAATTTAATTCAAAAACATATCTTTGGAGTAGTTTCTGCAAGTCACTGTGTTGGTGCAGTATTTAGTGCATGTTTGTCTAATGTGCTGATGTATGATGTTTTGAAACAGCTGTAGCGTGCTGCTATTTTTAGGCCAAAAAAAAACGCTGTGCATTGTCTTCCTCTGTCAGTGGCTCAAAAGCTTTTACTAACTCCTCGAGTAGTGGCACAATAAAATGTATTCATCACTGTCTCCATGTGGGATCTAGTGTGTGCCAGCGTTTCCCATTCATTTAGAAGATTATGACGGCCCTCCATAGTCGAAAACTGAACTTTAAAACAGTAAACACATAAATAACTAAAGTAGTAAAATACTACTGATGCTACATAAGTATATTTTAATATAAATAACATCTAAATTGCACAAACTAAAAAGTTATACTTGTGGTGTTTACTGGACTATTTTTTGTTGCTAAACCAAAAATAAATAACAAATGCTAAATATGAATAAAAACCCTAAATATGACCATATACAGGTTTTTCTGGGGTCTTAAAAAGCCCAAAAAAATTCTTAAATTGTAAACTCTTGAGTTGAAGGCCTTAAATAGTCAAGATATGGACTTTTAAATCTTAAATACTTTTAAACAAGTCTCAGATATGTCACGTACATTTGATGCAACTACTGTATTTTCTGGACTACAAGTTGTTCCGGAGTATAAGTGGCACTAGCCAAAAAATGCATAATGAAGAAGAAAAATCAGATATAAGTCGCACTGGACTATAAGTCACATTTTGTGGGGGAAATGTATTTTACAAAATCCGACACCAAGAACAGACATTTCATGTTGAAAGGCAAGTTATAGTAATAATAGAATAGAGAACAACAGGCTGAATAGGTGTGCGGTTTGCTAACGTAACACATTGATGGTTATTCAGCTACATGAAGCATAAACAACGAACTGAATAGGTGTCTCGTATGTTAACGTAATATATTAACAGTTATTCACATAACTATAGCATAAAGAACATAATATAACAAGTTCACCAAACTCACCATCTCACTCCTAATCGCTAAATCCTTTAAATTCTTCATCCTCGGTGTCGCTTCTGAACAACTCCGCCAACTCCGGAGGTAGACGAAGCGCCGCTTCCTCCTCTGCGTGGCTGTCGTCAGACTCAGCATCAGTTCCTTTTCCAATTATTCCGCTCTTTCTCAGTTGTCTTTATAGCCTAAGTTGTTAGTGGTAATGTTTACATTTTAAATTGTCAGTGGTACAGGTGCAGCAGATGCTGGTACACAAGCCTAGAGCGCCCTCTAACCAACACCTGAAATATTTTAATATATAAGTCACACCTGAGTATACGTCGCACCCCGAGCCAGACGATGGAAAAAAGTGCCACTTATAGTCCAGAAAATACGGTACCTAAAATGTTGACTTAAATGCTCAAAGACATTTTATCTTCTCCAATACGAGAGCTTAGACCTTTTCTTACCAAGACCAAAATGCTTTGCTGCGCTCACCATCACAAAGCCTCTCGGCTTCTTGTACACTGCATGCTTACGAAATAGGTCTTCATTTTTTTTTAACAATGGTGTTAAAAAAGTCTTTAATGAAACTTATTGAAACCTGCAGAAACCCTGTATATAAAAATAAAAATATAGCATGAAAAATGTAAAAAAATGAAAAATCACAATGTCTTCCTGGATCTAAAATGGTATTAGAATGTACCACATGTGGACAAAATAGTAAGATAAGGTTCTATAATGCAATTTACAATAACGGTTCTTAAAAGTGCTTAAATGTCCGTTATGTATTAAAAATTGTCTTAATCTCTCCTCTCTTTGTTCTGTTGCAGAGCGTCTGTATTTTGCGACGTTACGGAGCAAACCCAAAAGCACGGCCAACACTCACTACTTCTGCACCGACGACGAGTTTGTCTACGAGAAGTGAGTTCATCTCCGTCTGCTTAACTAAACACACACACACTTAAATACTTCAGCACATGTTTATTTAAAGGCCATAAATGTCATAATTCAGTATTTTATTACAATTAAAGCAAGTACTGAGAGAGTAATAAACACAGAATGAATGAGGATTACACTACAGGTTTATTTCAAACCAGAACTAAGCATTAAACCAAACCAGGATCAAACCAGGACTAAACGAGAGGCCAAACCGGGACTAAACGAGGGGCCAAACCAGGACTAAACGAGAGGCCAAACCAGGACTAAACGAGAGGCCGATCCGGGACTAAATGAGAGGCCAAAGTGGGACTAAACGAGAGGCCGAACCAGGACTAAATGAGAGGCCGAACCAGGACTAAATGAGAGGCCAAACCGGGACTAAATGAGAGGCCAAAGTGGGACTAAACGAGAGGCCGAACCGGGACTAAACGAGAGGCCGAACCGGGACTAAACGAGAGGCCGAACCGGGACTAAACGAGAGGCCGAACCGGGACTAAACGAGAGGCCAAACCAGGACTAAACGAGTGGCCGAAGCAGGACTAAATGAGAGGCCGAACGGGGACTAAATGAGAGGCCGAACCGGGACTAAACGAGAGGCCAAACCAGGACTAAACGAGTGGCCGAAGCAGGACTAAATGAGAGGCCGAACGGGGACTAAATGAGAGGCCAAAGTGGGACTAAACGAGAGGCCGAACCGGGACTAAACGAGAGGCCAAACCGGGACTAAACGAGAGGCCAAACCGGGACTAAACGAGAGGCCGAACCGGGACTAAACGAGAGGCCAAAGTGGGACTAAACGAGAGGCCGAACCGGGACTAAACGAGAGGCCGAACCGGGACTAAACGAGAGGCTGAACCGGGACTAAACGAGAGGCCGAACCAGGACTAAATGAGAGGCCGAACCGGGACTAAATGAGAGGCCGAACCGGGACTAAATGAGAGGCCGAACCGGGACTAAATGAGAGGCCGAACCGGGACTAAATGAGAGGCCAAAGTGGGACTAAACGAGAGGCCGAACCGGGACTAAACGAGAGGCCGAACCGGGACTAAACGAGAGGCCGAACCGGGACTAAACGAGAGGCCGAACCGGGACTAAACGAGAGGCCGAACCGGGACTAAACGAGAGGCCGAACCGGGACTAAATGAGAGGCCAAAGTGGGACTAAACGAGAGGCCGAACCGGGACTAAACGAGAGGCCGAACCGGGACTAAACGAGAGGCCAAAGTGGGACTAAATGAGAGGCCGATCCGGGACTAAACGAGAGGCCAAAGCGGGACTAAACGAGAGGCCGAACCGGGACTAAACGAGAGGCCGAACCGGGACTAAACGAGAGGCCGAACCGGGACTAAACGAGAGGCCAAAGCGGGACTAAACGAGAGGCTGAACCAGGATACATAGATGAAGACAGTTTTCTGGACCCTCGCGCCTTTCTGAGCTTTTAAACTTTTCCAACACAAATAAAACAGGTTTGTCATTCTCTGAGACCTGCCGTAGTCCAGTCTCCTGCTGAGGGTCTCATGTCTGATAAACAAATACAGTCAAACTTTTTGTTTATGAAGTCCATTGCAAAAGTACTTAACTATACCTACAATGCAACCTCAAAACCTGTACAAAATTCTCTCTTCCTCCAAACGCAGTCATGAATGGGTGAACTCTGATGGTCCCGCAGTGAGTGAATGTGAGAGTGTGTCTGTAAATATCAGACCACTGTGGAGACTTTGTTTTGGACAGAGTGACTTTATAAACAACATGTAAACAGCAGATTATCAAATCCAACTCAAATTTTTCTCATACCTGGTCTAACCACAAACACAGCTCACAGTCAAACTTTCACTCGTCTTGTTCACATTTAAAACCAAGTTAGTTCCTGTTTGTGGTGAGGAAGTCGTGTTAGTTTAAAGATGTTGTTTTAATGCTTGCTCTGAACCTGGGTTTGTGCCGCTCCCAAATCGAGTTTGTTCACTTCTCAAAAACTAAGAGTCCGCGTGATTCCTGGAAATCCTGGAAAACCTGGAGTATGTCAACCGGTTTTCCAGATCAAGGAGAATTTTACCGTTACCTTATGCAGCAAGCTGTAAGGAGCCCTCCCCTGGTTTTGGAAGTAAATGTCCCAGTCATTTTCTCCATCGACTTCATCAGCTCTCACAACGATAATATGAACTTAAACTTGAAAATTCAGCAAAATGCATGTGTAACTTTGCCTTCTGACACGTTTCAAATACGTATTTATGGCAAAAGCAATCGTTTTATAGTCATGAGTTACCACAGAGCTGATTAGCCTCCATGGAGCGGTTGAACTTTTAACACTGGGCTTGTTCCTTTTTACTCTGCACAGCTCTGTCCTGGCCATTTGTGGCTCATTGACGCCCATTATAACTACAGTTTTTGATTCCTCTTAATTGACACTTTAAAATCAATTTATTTATGTAAAATGGCTTTCATTGTAAACTCAAGACATGGAAATATGAGTTTTTGAATTTTTTTGCCAGCTCATATATTTTGTCTATTTTTGGTCAAGGTAGCAATTTCTTGTAATATAAGGGGCTTGTTTACTTTACTGAAATGCTGTACAAACACAACATACTGAACATATTTGCTACTTTCACTGCTTAATTTTGTTTAATTTGCATCATTCATAATAATAAAATCCAAATTTGATATAAATTCTATCATTTAACCCTCTGAATACCAGATGCCTCACATATTGCCACTAATATGTTAACCATTATATAACTAACACTCTCTGTTTCAGGCTTAAAAGACAAACTTCAATATTTCACAGTAGAGAGAAGTCGTTAGCCATGCAGTCCATCCATCTTTTACTGCTTTATCCAGGGACAGGTCACAGAGGGCAACAGACTAAATCTGGACCTCCCTCTCCCTGGACACTTCCCTCTTCGCTCTCTCCAGCTAATACCAAGGCGTTCCCAGGTCAGTCAAGAGACATCGTCCCCCCAGCCTGTCCTAGGTCTTCCTTGGGGCCTCCTGTCAGTTGGATATTCCCCGAACACGTCCCGAGGGAGGCGTCCAAAAGGTATCCACTGCATGAGCCTCAGCTGGCTCCTCATGATGTGGTGGAGCAGCGGCTCTTGTACGAGCTCCTCCCGGGTGATCAAACTCCGCAGCCTGTCTCTAAGGAGTTTTCACCCTGACACTGGTTGGGTCGGTGCAAAAGAGTTTTCGACCTGAGTGCAGTGTTTGGGTCAGTGTGAACACAGCAGCTCAGGTTCACACTAAACGGCTGCTCTCCTGTCTAAAGAGGAGTTCTTGGAGCAGCACCAGAGGCTCTCGCCGCACCCTGGAGCGGTGTCTGTGGTGTGAAGGCTCCTGACTTCAGACCAACCCACCAGTAGTTTTGCTAGAGATAATTACGGCCTGTCAGTTTGTGGGATGTAAACCCACCTGGATTAGTTGTCTGCTGTCCAGTCAGCAGTTCCCCTCAGCGTGCGCGAAGAAGTATCACCTGAATGCTCTGTGCTTCATGGCGAAGAGTTGGAGAATCTTTCCACAGCTTAACACACAGAGCTAAACTCTTCTTTTCTTGAGAGCGCTGTTTTGCAAAGGCTAAAACCTCCGCATGTGTCCTCATAAACAGTTTGACAGACCTCAGAGAGGGAAGCCAGACATTAGGGGCATAATGGTGCGTTCAGGTGTGCTTCAGAACACTTTGAAATGTAGTGCTTCTGGCCCGTTGTCATGGAAAAAGTTTGTCGGTCAGCTGACGGTCAGGTGGTTTATGGCGCGGTGAGGCCACGCCACGGAGTGCACCAACGTGGGAAAAACACCTAAGGGAGCGCCCAGACGCCCTGCGGAGGAAGCCTGCTTCACCTGCTTGTATCTGAAATTTTGTCTTCATGGTCTTGACCCAAGCTCATGACACAGGCGAGAGTAGGAACAGAGATCGACAGTAACTCGAGAGCTTTGCCTTTCAACTCCGCTCATTCTTTAACACAACAGTCTGACTTACTACCATGAACCAAGCTCCTGCTCCAGTCATACAGCCCTGAGCAGAGGGCCCCGTACTCCCAGAGCGCCCCCTACAGGACCCATGAGGGACACAGTGAACTGCCCGTGGGAGTATAGAGCTGCTCCAGTGCTGCACGACCAGGAACCACAGTGTTGCTCTTGTATCTGAGGGAGATGTCATTACTCCTTGTAATGGGTGGAGCCTAATATTTTCTAATCCTCATGGCAGTACAGTATCCATAACAGTAACAAAAATATGTTTTTATTGTAATATTACTTATTTTGAGCATGGACAAACACTGCTACAAGGCATGTTAGCTCCCTCAGTTCCTCTCAGAGCACACCACAGAATCAGATGTATTCAAGTGATGAATACACCATTTTTGCCATTTTACCAAAGTTACAAATGATCTGGGAGCCAGCATGAACCACTTTCTTAGATTAGGAATCACTTACAGGGTTGGTAGTGGCTGCACCTGAATAAACTCCAGGACAAATTTATAAACGGTGCCAGTGTTTGTTTTTGTTTACCTGTTACAGCTTTGATTCAAAGCTGCCCCTTCAATTTTTTTCAGATTTAAATATTTTACTATATATTTTACTGCCTCTGTAAAGTAATGACCAAGTATCGGTCTCTGAGGCTGGAGAACAGAGCTGATGCTGCTGTGAACTCCTCTGTAACCGTCCTCTCATGTGGCCCTCATGTGGCCCTCATGTGTCCAGTGTTTACATGTTCTGCTGACGTTCTGCTGATGTCCTGCTCTGTCACATGGAGCAGGACACACATGTTTACTACAGAGGAACTGCTGTACTCAGACTTTAAGAAGGGTGGGAATCAGCCAGGACTGCAGAATGGTGTGACCTCTGATATTTGAATACCTTAAACAGAATTTGACTAAAATGAAAAGTATACAGAAATACAAAGCCTGAGACTCATTTCCATTGGTAAAAGCTAAGGCCAAATCTAAATTAAACAGGGACTGAACCAGGACTGAACCAGGGTAATAATGGTACAAAAATAGATCTAAATTTAGGGGTTAATTAGAAGTAAACCAAGAACTAAACCAGTACTAGACTAGTAATAATTGTGTGGATGAACCCAGTCGGGCTGTAGCCAACCACAGTCATGCCCAGCTCAGTGAATAATCGACCCAGGGGATGTGGCGTCACATTAATTAGATGATAAAACACAAAAAGATGGCTATAGAAATATTTTTATCCAAATATCTGCATTATCTTCAATAAAATGAAAAATAAAAGTTGTCAAGTAATGCGTTAGACCAAGTTTGTAGAGTGCATGCAACTAATCGACCAATAACATTTTAGTTGACCAAGACCGCACTGACCTCACTCACACTGATTAGGCGACTGAGCCAGTGGTTCCCAAACTGTGGTAAAGGTCCCACTGATGGTACACAGGCTACTTCTGGTGGGACTCAGGAGTCCTTTACAGTTCAGGTCCTGATTTAGTTAAATTTAGAGCCAGTCTTTGTTCTTGTTTTAACTGGGGCTAGTCCTGGATTAAACCAAGACCGGGACTAAACCAAGGCTAGTCACATTTCAGTCCCAGTTTAGTCGGGATTTATGCTCATTTTAGTCCACTAGAGATGGTATTTGTAAAGCCAAATATTTTCTGAGGTGGTGCTTGGAGTGCAAACTCTGAGAACTGCTGGACTAAGTGACCAGAGGCTGTCAGCCCTAGAACCACGTATGAATGTGACTTAATGATGATTTTATTTGGTTTGGATGTGAATAAAAATTTTAAATGTAGTCCAATGTATCCACCGACTCGCCTTGACTTCCTGCTGCATAGTCTGAAAAACAAACTGAACCTTATTCATATCAATGCACAAAATATTTTTAGTTGTTTAGTTTTGCATTAAAAAGTGTTCCTCTTATATTTGCACAGTAATCTCTGCAGCAGACAAAAATGTATTATTGCATAAGGACCCTAAAATTATCTCTAAAAATCTTTTATAATCTCTTCCCTTTTCTTCCCTGTTTCTCTGACATCTCTCTTGTATGTGTTCCAGTTTCTATGCAGACTTCGGACCCCTGAACCTGGCCATGTTGTACAGATACTGCTGCAAACTCAACAAGAAGCTCAAGGTACGTCCCTGTCTTTATCAGCGCGTAGCCTTCAGAATATCATCGTGTAGCCTGCAGAATATAATTTTGTAGCCTACAGAATATCATTGTGTAGCCTGCAGAATATCATTGTGTAGCCTGCAGAATATCATTGTGTAGCCTGCAGAATATCATTGTGTAGCCTGCAGAATATCATTGTGTAGCCTGCACAATATCATTGTGTAGCCTGCACAATATCATTGTGTAGCCTGCAGAATATCAGTATCAGTATCATTGTGTAGCCTGCAGAATATCAGTATCAGTATCAGCGTGTAGCCTACAGAATATCAGTATCAGCGTGTAGCCTGCAGAATATAATTTTGTAGCCTGCAGAATATCATTGTGTAACCTGCAGAATATCATTGTGTAGCCTACAGAATATCAGTATCAGTATCAGTGTGTAACCTACAGAATATCAGTATCATTGTGTAGCCTACAGAATATCAGTATCAGTGTGTAGCCTACAGAATATCAGTATCAGTATCAGTGTGTAACCTACAGAATATCAGTATCAGCGTGTAGCCTGCAGAATACGGGCGGTGTGCGTGGCTGCTCCCCAAACAGGAATGTCCAGAATGCACCGGGACAGAGACGCAGGGAGTTTGGAGACTTACGTAAGACTCAGGTGACAAAAACCTTCACAGCAGGGACGGAACTGGTTTGGGATGAAACAGTGTCACGTGACAGACCTACATATCTGAGGAACGTGAGCAGAAAAACGTGGAGAGAACGGCGCTGTCGTAAGAATAAACAACACTGAGAAATTAGTCAACTCTTTGAAGAACAGGGCGTCCGTTTTTAAACTTTCAGCAGCTTTACAATCTGAATTCATATTTTCTCTTGTCAACATAAAAAGCTATTTAATTATAGGTTTATTATTTTTAAATGAGATTATTGCATAGTTATTTTATGCTAAATGTCTGAACAAAACCGCAGTGAAACAGCAGCAGCGTGCATTATTCTCAGTGACATCAGTGAAGAAGGTAATAAATGTATTTTAGTGTTAACCCTCTGCTTCTAAAGTACAGCTCTGTTTAACCCTCAGCTCTTGCTCCTTTAGGGTTTTTCAGATATGTTTTTTGCTCTCATTTTGTCATTTCTTAGGTGAGGGTGATGGTGATTGACAAAGATGTTCAGTAATAAATGAATTTTAGAATTTCAACGTGACAACTGAAAAGAAAAGAAAAAAAATAATTTTCTACTGTCCAGACAAACAACTTTTTTTTTCTCTCTCTCAGCCCATTGACTCACATTAAAATCACTTATTTTCCCTCTGCTGCCGTTCCAATACAGAAATGTTAAATCATGTTAATTCCTCTGTAACTCTGTCCGTCAGAGGCTAAAAAATACACAAACAAAAACATAACCGCCAGATCCACCATTTTCTCAGTGCATTGTGGGAAATAATTCCTTATAATTCCACTGGATAACAGTGAGTGTAGCCCCGCCTCTTAGGGCTTTAAGAGGAAGAACCTGAGTTTCAGACCAAAGTAAAAATGGATTAAATCAGTGTTAGGGTGAATCAGAGACCTCCCTGCGCAAACAAAAACACTTTGGATCTTTAAATAGTAAATAAATCATGTTTTATTTATAAATATGTGGAATTATGTGAACAAACTGCATTTAGAGTTAAAAATATAAAAATTAATTCACTTTTGCTCTGTGATGAGGACTGAAGTTAATGATCGGAAAACAAAAAAAGTTTTTTTCCTTCAATTTTTATATTTTTAAAGGTGACCCAGTGACCTAAAAGGGCTTTAAGAGGAAGAACATGATTTTTTTTAAAGGAGGACCTGAGGGTAAATTTACAGAGCAAACAAAGTTTTAAAAGACAGTAAAAACTCAGAGCATATGGCTCATTGTTTGTGTTTGATTTTTCCTGCTGCCACATCTAAACGAGGACATCACAGACATAAAGGGACTCATTTCTCTGTGGTTATCAGGGTTTTTAGCATTTGCAGAGTCTCCACAGTCAGTATTTAAGCTGCTCTGGAGCTCGCAGCAGCATTGGCCACAACACAGTGCTTGGAGGATGCCAATTTCTGCTAAATACAAATTTACAGGTTATTTTTGACATCGTCCAAAATTAAAAAACAGAATTAATCAAATTAATTAGATTTATTGCCCAGTCCTGAGTGAACATGAACTTTTTTAGTTTGGCATCACACAGTAGTTTGTTACACTAAAATATGACAAAGTTAACTTTAGTGAATGGAGCTGACTTCAGACCTGTGCTGTTATTTGAAGCAGCGTAGCCCCAGCGTCTTAAAAGTAGTATATTCTAGGGTTTAAATTTGTTCATCTGGGTGTTACATTTTTAGGTAATGTAGGTTTGTAGGTAATAGATTAGTAAATAATTGCTAGCAAAGCATTTTTTATTTATTTTTGTGGTGAAATTATTTTTTAAATTAAAATTATTGTGTTAATACTAGCTATGTTAGAAGCAAGACCCATGTTCAGCTCCAACTACAAGCATGTACTCAAATACAGTAGATTTTGGAGTAATACATTATTAACAATAAAACATTATTCCTTTTTTTGTAAGTTGTATGTGAGGCATTAAACACTTAAATAAATTGGTTTAAAAAGAGTTTAAAGCTACTCCTCAAATGTTTAGTTTAATTTAGTTTGTGTTTTTGAAAGCTTATAGTCTACTGTTTATATTTCCTGTATAATGTTGCAAAAAAACTATACTTTATCACTGAAATTTATGATTCAGTTTTACTTTTTTCACAGCAGCACTGGAGTTATGTTTTAAAGTAAAACCATTTCATTCGTATCAAAGCGATACAGATTATTGTTCTTATGCAGAAGATCCTGGCAGTAAATGTATGAGCCAACATGCATTTTCTATCTTCATTGAAAATAGGTTAGAGACTAGCTTTTTATTCATGCCAGAGTGGGGTGAGTTGCAAATCACTGGTGACTGAGCATTTCTCCTGCTTGTCCTCGTGCACTAAACTAGTAAAGACAGAAATAGAAACAATCTCTTTGTCACTGAGTTTGTGAGTGACGCCTTTCAACACAGAGAACTGGTTTGGCCCATTCACAAAGAACAGACTGTCAGTCACTGCCTTTGTTTGCACTTTTTATTGTGGCTCTGTAATCTGTACTGATACTAAAAGGTTTCAGGATGAGTATTATTATTTATAACAAGTTATGTATCGCTATGAGTAGATTTATGTGTAGATGAAATGAGAGAAAAAAACTTGTCCCGCCTCAGGCCCAAAGTTGCTGGGAGAAACTTCAGCTAGCCATGACCTATAATGAAGACGCGCAAGAAAAATGAGCGATTTTTATAAAATAGGCCAGTTCTTTTCCAAAGTCAAGAGAGCTGCAGCCCCCTTAAAAATCAGAAAATCCCACGTGGACCCAACAATAAAAGACTGTCACCTTTTTTCTTCGCAAGATTCATATAAAAAACATTACAGAAACACAAACTGTTGGCTAAAAAATGTTTCAAAGTAATATTGTTAAACAAGTATTTAGCTGTACATAATTGTAACTCATTTTAAAATAAATATTTGCCGTCTTTTTATATAAAACTATTGAAACGTATGAAAAAGAAGCCAGTAAGTAAGTAAAATAATAATATATCTTATACAGCGCTTTTCTAGGCACTCAAAGTTGCTTTACAGTCAGTCAGGTCAGGTAGCTACAGCTGCCCTGGGGCACACTGACGGAAGCCTGGCTGCCATTCTGTGCCTACGGCCCCTCCGACCACCACCAAACACAGTCACACTGACACATTCATGCAGGCGAGGTGGGTGAAGTGTCTTGCCCAAGGACACAATGACAGTATGCAATGCCAGCGGTGCTCAAACTGCCAACCTTAAACCTGGGCCACACCAAGCCAACGCCCGACCGCTGTCAGCAGAGGGCGCTGTCTCCTCTGTCGCTGCTGAAAGTCGCTGCAGACACCGGAGCGACTCAGACCCACGACCGAGCAGTGCGCATGTGCAACACGTAATAACTATTTACAACAGCAGGAGGCGCTAGTCACTAAACTCTGCAATTATTTAAACTCCAGTAAATAAAACTCCGCAACACACACAACTCAAGTATTTATCAGTGAATAATAATTATAGGCAGTAGATTAAACTCTGACCACAGTAATGAATAAAAGGGACTGGATTATTGCAGCTGTTTGCCTCAGAGGAGGATTATATTTTTATCTGCACGAGGCTAAAGCTAAGGTAAGCTAACTGCTAACATTAGCATGAGGCTAAAGCTAAAGTAAGCTAACTGCAGCACATTAGCACGAGGCTAAAGCTAAGGTAAGCTAACTGCAGCACATTAGCACGAGGCTAAAGCTAAGGTAAGCTAACTGCAGCACATTAGCACGAGGCTAAAGCTAAGGTAAGCTAACATTAGCGTCACAGATGTGGGAAACATAAAGAAGTAGATGTAGAACAGAAAGTTCCTTATATTTTGATGTTAAACGTGAGCTGTTTGACAAATTGTGAACGGGACACAGCCAATCAGAGCTCATTGTGCACGACGACCCGATGCCAGTTTGACGTGTTCAGTCGGCCAGAACTATGCCCAACTGTGTCCCACTACGTCCGATGGTGCGGAACACACCAAACAGACTCACGACCGTGCCAAACTGTCCGACCGCACCCAACGGCTGATGATCGTCCCGGTGTGTCCCGGCTTTTAGGGTTAGTGGGCAAACGTCTCTACCGACTGAGCTACTGCCGCCTGAAAATATGTTAATGTAATAGAACTTTATAGTTATATTTTCATTAATGTTAATCTTTTGTTATTTTTATTTCTTTTATCTTCTTATTTATCTTGTTTTTAAAATGTAAGCGAATTAGCATTTACAGTATTTACATTTTCAAAAGTATAAAAATGTCTTTGAATGAACACAGATGACCACTCTGACTCTGAGTATAGAAATTATTGCCCAGACATGTTAAAGGAAAACAGAGGAGAGAGTATTATCCAATGTCTCACTGTGGCCCTTCACTGTGGCCCTTCACTGTGGCCCTTCACTGTGGCCCTTCACTGTGGCCCTTCACTGTGGCTCCTCACTGTGGCTCCCAGAGCGCAGCTGTACACAGTTAAAGTCTAAACCTGTCGTTAATAGTTTGTAAAAAGGTGCATCCTCTCTGTATGTTTGATGTTGTGTTTACGTTTCCATGGAGACACATTCCTGTATCTGTCGTTGTGGAGACCGTCAGACTGGACGCTCCACATTCACCACGGCCCGCGTCTCTTTCACAGAAACCTCTATAAACCATTTACAGAGGAGTGGAGGAGCGCAGGTGGCTTCAGGTCTGAGTGTAACCTCCTCAGTGTCGAGGCTGCAGACCAGGTCAGAGTCCCAGTCCAGAATTTGGTCCACATTAGGGGATTGTTCCTTTTATTCCTAGACTTGATGTTTTGCTGCTTCTCGAAATACATTTTGTCTTTTTTTTTGCCTTCATATACAAAGAATGAGTCTTGTAGCAGCAGTGGCAGTTCAGTTCCTGCTCTGACCTGGCCTGGCAGACAAACTCTCTTCCTCTTTTATACAAAGTTAGTCTGGTACTCCTTCTGTAACATTTCGCTTCTGTGGTGGAACAATCACTGGCGAAGTTACCAATCAGAGAATCGAAGGGCGGGACGTAAGCAGTGCACAGCTGACCAAAACAAACATGGATTTCTGCTGGGTTTTTTTTTCATAAAACACCAGATTCCTCTGCATCATGAACAGCTCTGTCCTTATTTGTGAATAGGGACAGCAGCAGAAGCCAGTTGTACAAAGACTTGTGGAAAAAGTATTTTTTTGTGGGACGTCAGTGGGACTTTACTGTTGTTAAAATGGAAACAGGACGAATAAAAAATTCCCACAGAGGACTGGACAATAACACGGACTTCAGCAGAACCAACAGGTGACGAAGGAAAGCACTAAACACTGTTAATCAGCTCAGAGAAGTTGTTACATTAGCTCGTTAGCTAGCGTTACCTTTGTTAGCTTCTGCTTTCATAAGACGCGCTGCAGATAAACGACTGTGATCGGACATCTTCAAATCAAACCAAAGAAAGGCTTCACTCCGAGAGAGGAACCAGACATCCTGCTTTAGAAAAGCAAATAGGAGAGTTTGGCTCGCCAGGCTAAACATTTATAGTAGTGAAAGATGAATTAAAATAGCAAAAGTATCGAAAAAGTGTTGCTCAGGTGCTGGCATCGAAAACCAGTTATGGTTTAAGTACTGGCATTGGAAACATATGAAGAGTATGCAGCCATAGTTGCATCAGGAAAGGCATCCGCCAAATCACTGTGCTGATCATTTTCTATGGTGACCCGTTCTATGGTGAATGTTTGTTTTCTGTAAATTTGAGTAGGATTTCAAGAAGGCAGTATACTTGGAATAAACCTTTGAACACCTTTTCCCAATTTTTCTTGTATTTAATAAGAGAAAAAAAACATTAGCTCAAAATAAAGATCTCACGACAGCTCTTGTGGAGTTTACAGCAGAGTGATTTGGTTCCATTATAAAACAATGGCATGAGCAGTCAGGCAGTCAAAAATCTAAGCAACTATAAAACATGGCTACAACAATACCATAAGCAGCATTTTATTAAAGCATTGTACTCATGATGACTGTGAATGTGTTTTTTTTTTTTTTTTTTTTGTTCTTATCCCAGTCGTACACACTGACGAGGAAGAGGATCGTCCACTACACCAGCTTCGACCAGAGGAAGAGGTCCAACGCAGCCGTGCTCATCGGAGGCTACGCTGTGAGTCATACGCTGCTGTTAATGACACAAAATAACACCGTCACAACATCTGTAACACTCTCCTCTGCAGCGTTCAGGGGTCGTACAGCCATGGAAAACCCGGAAAAGTCATGGGATTTTATATTTTGGTGTAAAGTTTTGTGACAGTTTTGGAAATTTCTGATTAACATTCAGCCACCCCTCGTTAAACCTGCGCCAGCTAGAATACAGTAAATATAAGTGGTCAGAAGAATTAAAAAGGCAGGAAAAATAAAAATAAATAAAACACAGAAAATATTGTTGATAATCTTAAGGGCTTTGTCAGAATATTCAAACTAAATATTTTTTTTTGCTGGTTTTTGGCTCTTTTGGTTTTGGTAATGCTTTTAAACCACAGACATGATTAGTTTATATCTAATATAGCATAATTATATTTTAATCACCGGTGTGTAGGCTATAAGTCAGTAAAATTAGTGGAATAATGTATTTCTGGGGGAAGAAGCCTTCCTTCAATTGACTAATTTCCAAATTTAACAAATGAAACTGCGGCAAAATACACTTCTCAAAAAAAATAAAGGGAGCTCTCAAATAACATTCTAGATATGAATGAACTATTCTTATTAAATACTTTGTTCTTTACATAGTTGAATGTGCTGACAACAAAATCACACAAAAATTATCAATGGAAATCAAATTAACCTATGTAAGTCTGGATTTGGAGTCACACTCAAAATTAAAGTGGAAAAACACACTACAGGCTGATCCAACGTTGATGTAATGTCCTTAAAACAAGTCAGAATGAGGCTCAGTAGTGTGTGTGGCCTCCTGTATGACCTCCCTACACCATTACTGACCCACTGCCAAACCGGTCGCTGGAGGATGTTGCAGGCAGCAGAACGTTCTCCACGGCGTCTCCAGACTCTGTCACGTCTGTCACATGCTCAGTGTGAACCTGCTTTCATCTGTGAAGAGCACAGGGCACCAGTGGCCAATTTGCTAATCTTTGTGTTCTCTGGCAAATGCCAAACGTCCTGCACGGTGTTGGGCTGTAAGCACAACCCCCACCTGTGGACGTCGGGCCCTCATACCACCCTCATGGAGTCTGTTTCTGACCGTTTGAGCAGACACATGCACATTTGTGGCCTGCTGGAGGTCATTTTGCAGGGCTCTGGCAGTGCTCCTCCTGCTCCTCCTTGCACAAAGGAGGAGGTAGTGGTCCTGCTGCTGGGTTGTTGCCCTCCTACGGCCTCCTCCACGTCTCCTGATGTACTGGCCTGTCTCCTGGTAGCGCCTCCATGCTCTGGACACTACGCTGACAGACACAGCAAACTTTCTTGCCACAGCTCACATGTGCCATCCTGGATGAGCTGCACTACCTGAGCCACTTGTGTGGGTTGTAGACTTCGTCTCATGCTACCACAGAGTGAAAGCATCGCCAGCTTCAAAAGTAACCAAAACATCAGCCAGAAAGCATAGGAACTGAGAAGTGGTCTGTGGTCACCTCCTGCAGAACCACTCCTTTATTGGAGGTGTCTTGCTAATTGCCTATAATTTCCACCTGTTGTCTGTTCCATTTGTACAACAGCAGTGAAACTGATGTCAATCAGTGTTGCTTCCTAAGTGGACACAGTTTGATTTCACAGAAGTGTTGTGTTATTTAAGTGTTCCCTTTATTTATTTATTTATTTATTTATTTATTGAGCAGTGTATATTTCTAATGTGCCACAATGGACATTTTGAATACTATTTAAACATCTGGAAGTCATTTTTCAGGTTTTGGAAATTTAGTCAAAAGTCGTGGATAAGTCATGGAAAATGTTTAGTAAAAAAGTGCATGAACCCTGAGCATTTGTAGTCTTTCCTGAACATTCTTGCACCGTTTATAAGCTTTCATGAGCTGTATTCTTGAAGTCTCAGCTTCTGAGAAATGGCCTTGTCTCCATCTTCTCTGAAACCTTCTTGTGACGTAGGCAAAAACTTGGAAATGTAGGGAGTGGTAGCTTTCCTGGAACATTTAAATTAACCCAGCACCAAGACCTACTTTTACAACTCCTTATGTTCTAGTTATGTGCAGCAGAATGTTTATTCTTATTTCAGCGGGTTCAGGAGAGGCATTGGGTGACGGTGCTTGTGTTATTGCAGGATCACATCGGTGTGAATTATGTATGTTTTACTTTTCTTGAAGAAATAAAAGCCAGGACAGTAGCTATGTTCCTGGTTTTGGCCCACATTAGTGCTGGTTTAGTCCTGGTTTAGTCCTAGATTAGACCTGGTTTTGGCCTACATTAGTGCAGGTGTAGTCCTGGTTTAGCCCTGGTTTTGGCCCACATTAGTGCTGGTTTAGTCCTGGTTTAGACCTGGGTTTGGCCCACATTAGTGCTGGTTTAGTCCTTGATTAGACCTGTTTTTGGCCTACATTAGTGCAGGTGTAGTCCTGGTTTAGTCCTAGATTAGACCTGGTTTTGGCCTACATTAGTGCAGGTGTAGTCCTGGTTTAGACCTGGTTTTGGCCCACATTAGTGCTGGTTTAGTCCTTGATTAGACCTGTTTTTGGCCTACATTAGTGCAGGTGTAGTCCTGGTTTAGTCCTGGTTTAGACCTGGTTTTGGCCTACATTAGTGCAGGTGTAGTCCTGGTTTAGTCCTGGTTTAGACCTGTTTTTGGCCTACATTAGTGCAGGTGTAGTCCTGGTTTAGTCCTGGTTTAGACCTGGTTTTGGCCTACATTAGTGCAGGTGTAGTCCTGGTTTAGTCCTAGATTAGACCTGGTTTTGGCCTACATTAGTGCAGGTGTAGTCCTGGTTTAGTCCTGGTTTAGACCTGGTTTTGGCCCACATTAGTGCTGGTTTAGTCCTTGATTAGACCTGTTTTTGGCCTACATTAGTGCAGGTGTAGTCCTGGTTTAGTCCTAGATTAGACCTGTTTTTGGCCTACATTAGTGCAGGTGTAGTCCTGGTTTAGTCCTAGATTAGACCTGTTTTTGGCCTACATTAGTGCAGGTGTAGTCCTGGTTTAGTCCTAGATTAGACCTGGTTTTGGCCTACATTACTGCAGGTGTAGTCCTGGTTTAGTCCTGGTTTAGACCTGTTTTTGGCCCACATTAGTGCAGGTGTAGCCCTGGTTTAGTCCTGGTTTAGACCTGGTTTTGGCCTACATTAGTGCAGGTGTAGTCCTGGTTTAGTCCTGGTTTAGACCTGTTTTTGGCCTACATTAGTGCAGGTGTAGTCCTGGTTTAGTCCTAGATTAGACCTGTTTTTGGCCTACATTAGTGCAGGTGTAGTCCTGGTTTAGTCCTAGATTAGACCTGGTTTTGGCCTACATTACTGCAGGTGTAGTCCTGGTTTAGTCCTGGTTTAGACCTGTTTTTGGCCCACATTAGTGCAGGTGTAGTCCTGGTTTAGTCCTGGTTTAGACCTGGTTTTGGCCTACATTAGTGCAGGTGTAGTCCTGGTTTAGTCCTGGTTTAGACCTGTTTTTGGCCTACATTAGTGCTGGTTTAGTCCTGGTTTAGTCCTAGATTAGTCCTTGCTTTGTCTTTATCCAGTAATACTCATTTTCTTCCATAAAAGACTCAACTTTGACTTTGGCCGTGTTTTGTCTGAGGTGGTACTTGGTGTGAAATGTTTGAGAATTGCTGCTCTAAAATAAAAGCTGGGACAGTAGCTGTGTTGTTGCTGGGAGGATTGATAAAGAAGAAAAGTAGGAGTGTACCTTTAAATAAAAGGTATGAACAGATAGATTATTAGCCATAGTCCTGTGCTAAATCCCTCCTTGTCCACTGAAATCAGTTTGTGTGGTCAGAGTCACATGAGTGGGTGAAACAATAGTAAACAGCTTTAAGGTTTAATGAGGAGAACAGAGGAACCTCCCGTCGTGTGACCATGATCAATATTTTATCACTGTGTCCCGCTGAGAACCAGGCTTAGTTCAAACTCTGCCAAAGGAAGGGCTTCACAGACTCTAGATCTGCACGGCCTGGCTCGTCTCAGTAAATAATTATTCTCATGTCAGTAAAGGTGTCACTGTGGGTTCTCTCCAAACACTCACATGAACAGGTGAACTGGTGACTCTAAATGGCCCAGAGTAAATGAAGTGAGAGTAGGGATGTGACGATTCTTCGTAAATCGGCTAAAAATCAATGCATAAGAGAGAAATTTTGAATCTGTGCGGGAAAAAATTAATCACAATGTCCTTTTATAACAACATACAGGCCACCAAAGTATAATGGTGCGTAATCTAGCTCGCATATTTAGCGCTAGACATCATTACCTGACCATTTTACAGAAGAGAAACACAAATTTATATAAGTTTTAGTTTACAGGACTTGTAAAATCATGAGCCCCACGTGTCGAACGTGAAAAGACTGCGCAAGAGCTTCATAACTTGGAGCGGCTCGGAAGAGCGCTGCCTCACCTCTCGCACAGACGGAGGAGCGCGCACACAGCGCACAGGGAGAAACAACAACAAGCCCAGGGTGAATGGCAAGAAAGACACATCTGAAGGTTTTATTTAGGCTGCACCTGTTCGCTCCGTTTTCCATCGTTCAGAAAGTAGCTTGTTGTTAGCAGCGAGCTAAAGCAAAGCTAAGTGGGTAACAACAGTTAAAGTTTAGCTGAAGTTTCAGTGGCCCCTCCCCCGAAGCGATTCCATGGAGATCAGAGTCTTTACTGAGGATGTGTCTTTCCTCACTGATATTTATATAAGACATGACTTTTGTTAGGCCCATTATAAATGACTGAGGCATGGATTCATGATAAACTGCTTCTCTATGCATTGCTTGCTACTGTAGCGTCTCTGTTTTTGGAGGAGAGTAGAAAGGTGTTAATAAAAGTGTCTAACAAATTATTTTACATATTTTTGTTATTTTTACATGTCACTGTTGTAATATCTACTTTTTCATCCAATTTCTGTTAATAAGAAATGTACAGCAATTTAAGTTTGATAAGGAGACACAAATAGGCTCTGTAAAAAAAATCCTTTTGGTCATAATTATACTGCAATTAAATCTACAAATAAAAATTTTAAAAAATCGTAATTGTGAACATAAAATCGTGAATAGAATTGTGATTTCAGTGCATCGTTAGAGTGAGAATGAATGGTCCTCTGTCTGTCTCTCTGTGCTTGTCTCTCATTATTTTGTCCCTGTGTTTGTCTTTCAGGTGATCTACTTGAAGAAAACTCCAGAAGAAGCCTACAGAGCTCTGATCTCTGGGTCTAACGCCTCCTATCTTCCGTTTAGGTGAGACACTGGTGCTTCTGCTCACACTTTCACCTGCGGCAAGACATCACGAGGACTGGGTACTGTTAAAACCGCTGTCGAAAAATATTTTTTTATTCAATGCCTAGTGGGTCCTTTAATGTTCCTTTGCCTGCATGAATCAAATAAACACAGAATAAATCATACAAACTACTGGTTTTAACTTACAGCTAAGAGTTTTGCTCCAAAATTTGGTCTTTTATTTAATATTATTGTGTTTTATGATTGTAGAAGATGAATTAGCTCACCATAGGAATCAGAAAATGTATCGCTCAGGCACCGGGATCGAAAACCATTTATCGTTTAAGAACTGGTATTGAAAAAATCTGAAAGGTCCTAGCCCTAGGAATTACAATGACCTTACCTGGGACAGAAGTGTGAACCAAAGCTAGTGAGAAAAACTGTTCTTAAATAAAATCTGCCATTTTTATTGTGTAAAAAGGCTGTGTAAAATAAAAAAAATGGAAAGAAATATCCATTTATTACTCATGCCAAGAAAGACATGTTCGTACCATAGTTAGAGCTGTTTGTCTGAAAAGTGGCTCAGATGGTAGAGTGGTCATCCTAAAACCAGAAGGTGCGCCTAAATGTAAAGTGTCTAGAAGAGTAAAAGACTAAAATTCTTATGGTCCCATTTTGACCTGGATCCAAGACATTTTTTGTGGATTTTAATGGGCTGCACGCTGTTTGCATGTTCTCCCTGTGCCTGCGGAGGTTTATTGCCTTGCTCTTGCCTTGGTGGAGGTCTGTGTTTCAGTGCTGCTAGTTGCCAGTTGCCATTAGTATATGTATAGTATATTAAAGATGCTCTACTGGTTAAAAATTGGTACTGCAGTCTAAGGTCGTTTTCACACCTGGTAGTCCGGTAGACGCAGTTCAATTGGGGACTAAAGTTGCAACATTGTTCCATTTTTCAGCTGGTGCGGTTCACTTTGGCAAACGAACCAAACCTTTAGAATAAAGTATTTCCCCTCTCGCCTGTGGGGGCGCTGCATCAAGAATTACTGAAGGAGAAGACAGGTGAGTTAGAGAACAGGAAACCCTGCTCATCTATTGGTCAGTGAGCTGTTCCATAATGTAAACAAAAGAGCTGCATCGATTCAAGCGGCGTTGGGATTTCTGTTTGGACTTTTACAAATGTGTCAGAGATAAATGTATCAACAATGGTCTCGGCCTGAGCGGCAGACGAGGCGGGAGACCACCGAGAATGTTATTTTACACTGAGGCGAGGTGGCGGCCGCAGGGCAGAGAGACAGACAACTACAGATCCCCACGCTAAAGGCTACAGACGGTGAGCAACAACAGCATGGCCACATTTATTTGGCATATTACTGGTAGAATAAATGAATCACAATATAAGCTTTTGGCATCAATGCTCTACTGTACAGGGAAATCCCATTCCATTTTCAGCTAATTAGCTTGAAAACTTTGTTGATTTTGTGAGCGGTCACACGTCTTTCTCAGGGCTTATACCTCCTCCTCACTCCATGTCTGACTGCGAGCCAGTTTTCCCGTTGTCGCTGTACAGCTGTGTTTGTTTTGGTTACTGCTGTGTGTGTGCGATTGTTTTGGTTATTGCTGTATGTGTGCGTTTGTTTTGGTTATTGCTGTGTGTGTGCGTTTGTTTTGGTTATTGCTGTGTGTGTGCGATTGTTTTGGTTATTGCTGTATGTGTGCGATTGTTTTGGTTATTGCTGTATGTGTGCGATTGTTTTGGTTATTGCTGTGTGTGTGCGATTGTTTTGGTTATTGCTGTATGTGTGCGATTGTTTTGGTTATTGCTGTATGTGTGCGATTGTTTTGGTTATTGCTGTATGTGTGCGATTGTTTTGGTTGTGAGTGGTCTTCTTCCTGGGTTTTGGGTCGCTGTTTAGTCCTGTTTGTGTTCACATCTGCTATCGAACCACTCCAGGGTTCACTTTAACCAAGCCGAGACCTTTTCAGGCGGACCAGGGTTTGCTTTTTTGGTCCAGATCAGTCAAATGGTCAAATCAGTTTGATTGTGCCACCTCTTTCCAAACAACCAAACCAGAGCTTGATTAAAGCGACCAAACAGGGCTGGTGTGAATGCACCCTAAATCAGAATAATGGTTCAGGGTTCGTACAGTCATGGAAAACTTGGAAAAGTCATGGAATTTTAATATGCAAGTCCCAGACCCTGGAATTTTATTTGTTGGTGTAAAGTTTTGGAAATTTAAACAGTCTGAGTAAGATTAATTTACTTTTTAAAAATGCACTCTAAACCAACTTACCAAGCATAATTATCTTTTAGTCACTGGTGTGTAGGCTATAAGTCAGTAAAATTTGTGGAATAATATATTTCTGTGTGTTGCCAAATGTTTTTTTACTAACTAACTTACAATTTTAACAAATGAAATTGCAGCAAAAGTTTTTAATGCGCCACACCGGACATTTTGAATATTATTCATAAGTAATTTAATTTGGCTCTTTGAAATTTAGTCAAAAGTTTTGGAAAAGTCATCGAGAAGTCCATGGAAAATTTTGGGTAAAAAAAGTTAATGAACCCTGATGGTCTGTGGGTTGCCAGTCTTTCCTCTTTTCTGATTGGACGATTGACGATGCAGGTTTAGAACCAAAACAAAAAATGTAAACATAAACAACTTGGCCATTTTGTAAAATATATTTTTTATTGTGAATAAATCGGCTGTAACATTGTTGGCAGTATAACTAATATTTGATATTAACATGTTTACTTCATTTGTTGTGCGGAGCCTAATTTTGAATTTTTCCTCATGGTCTTTTGGGTCCAGCAGACAAACTTCTTTGTTGTGGTTGTGTGTGTTGGTTTTTCTATTTCATATCTCATATCTTGAGGCTCATGCGGGTCATTCTGATGAAATACTGCTCATAGCACCTTTAATCTATACCTTCTAAAATCAATCAGGGTTTTTAAAAAAAGGTCTGCTGTGTGTGTGGGCCACTGTTGCAAAAATCTGTATTAGACTTTTTAAAATAAACCCCTTTCATTAGTGCAACATTCATGCACATTATTGTTCATGTCGTTCCAAGTGGCACGAAAAAGGATTTAGATTTCACAAGACCAAAACCTGGAGCGGCCCTGTCAATATTTGTGTTGTGTAAGTGTATAGTGAACACACCTGGCTGCCTCTGTGGCTGTTTCTTATCATTTAGCCTTTCTACAAGTTTCTGAAAACAAGAAAGTACACTGGGTTTAGTGTCTGTGCTCATCTGTCTGTCTCAGCGGTGTTCTCTGGTGCTTGTGTTTATTAGCCCTGTATTTGTGCTCCACTGTGGTGAGTCCCGCAGCAGAACAGAGGCTCTTTTGTCCCCCGGCTCTTGTCCTCTTGTCCTCTTATGTAACTCTGAGGAGCTTTAATGAGAAGCTCTTGGATTAAGCATGAGGCCACGCCCACTCTGTGCTGCATTTACTGACCTCCGGACTCACTGGGACAAGAGACAGCTCCACTCCTGGAGTTTGTGCTAAAGTAGGTTTTTAATTTATGATGGAAGGTCTGATCTCCTGTTTAGTGAGGAGAAGACACAAGATAACACGCTACTGATATTAACAGAACAGGAAGAACATTTTAACTTTACATCCACAGCTGTAGCAGCTGGATGTCTCCAGTCTTGTCTCAGTGTTTCTCAAACTGTGGTACGGGTCCTATTGTTGGTACTCAAGAGTCTGGTGTAGTTCAAGTTTAATTTAGAGCCAATTTTATTCCTCTTTTAGTTACTGGCACTGGTTGCTTAGCCCTGGTTTAGAGCTTGTTAAGCCCTGGTTTAGAGCTTGTTTAGCCCTGGTTTAGAGCTTGTTTAGCCCTGGTTTAGAGCTTGTTTAGTCCTGGTTTAGAGCTTGTTTAGCCCTGGTTTAGAGCTTGTTTAGCCCTGGTTTAGAGCTTGTTTAGCCCTGGTTTAGAGCTTGTTTAGCCCTGGTTTAGAGCTTGTTTAGCCCTGGTTTAGAGCTTGTTTAGCCCTGGTTTAGAGCTTGTTTAGCCCTGGTTTAGAGCTTGTTTAGCCCTGGTTTAGAGCTTGTTTAGTCCTGGTTTAGAGCTTGTTTAGCCCTGGTTTAGAGCTTGTTTAGCCCTGGTTTAGAGCTTGTTTAGCCCTGGTTTAGAGCTTGTTTAGCCCTGGTTTAGAGCTTGTTTAGCCCTGGTTTAGAGCTTGTTTAGTCCTGGTTTAGAGCTTGTTTAGTCCTGGTTTAGAGCTTGTTTAGCCCTGGTTTAGAGCTTGTTTAGCCCTGGTTTAGAGCTTGTTTAGCCCTGGTTTAGAGCTTGTTTAGCCCTGGTTTAGAGCTTGTTTAGTCCTGGTTTAGAGCTTGTTTAGTCCTGGTTTAGAGCTTGTTTAGTCCTGGTTTAGAGCTTGTTTAGCCCTGGTTTAGAGCTTGTTTAGCCCTGGTTTAGAGCTTGTTTAGCCCTGGTTTAGAGCTTGTTTAGTGCTGGTTTAGAGCTTGTTTAGTCCTGGTTTAGAGCTTGTTTAGTCCTGGTTTAGAGCTTGTTTAGCCCTGGTTTAGAGCTTGTTTAGCCCTGGTTTAGAGCTTGTTTAGCCCTGGTTTAGAGCTTGTTAAGCCCTGGTTTAGAGCTTGTTTAGCCCTGGTTTAGAGCTTGTTTAGCCCTGGTTTAGAGCTTGTTTAGCCCTGGTTTAGAGCTTGTTTAGTCCTGGTTTAGAGCTTGTTTAGCCCTGGTTTAGAGCTTGTTTAGCCCTGGTTTAGAGCTTGTTTAGTCCTGGTTTAGAGCTTGTTTAGTCCTGGTTTAGAGCTTGTTTAGCCCTGGTTTAGAGCTTGTTTAGCCCTGGTTTAGAGCTTGTTTAGCTCTGGTTTAGAGCTTGTTTAGTCCTGGTTTAGTCCTAGATTAGTCCTGGTTTTGTCTTTGCTTTTCTTTGTTCAGTAAAGCAGATTTTTTTCCATTACAGATGTTTCTTTGGCTGTGGCCAGTGAGAGTGAGTGGTAATGCTCAGGATGTACCCTGCCTAAGGCCCATAGTCACCGGGACAGGCTCCAGTAAGAGGAAGATGATGAAAGAATGAATAATGGATTTAAACATTACAAATAATAATGCAGACCAGCTGACTGTGATTTTTGTCTGGTTTAGTTTGTGAATCTAAATGGGCTCAGAAAAGACCAACAAAACCTCTCCCTCTGCATTCAGCACGTGTTTCTTCTGGTCAGTATTTGATTATAAGCACGTCTCCTGTTTTTCTCCGGCTCGCTGCTGCTGTGAGGTTGTTGTTTGATTGGCGCTGAGCTGCTGTTGTGAAGGTGCAGTATTTGTCATGTCCAGTGTAAGAGAACACAGAGTCTGACAGCTCTGCGGTAATGAACAATACCGACGTGTGACGATAAACTCGGGCTTATTATAGACCTCTGCACTCATCTGTTACACATGAGGTAGTCTAGATTTTAAATTTAAGCTTTTATTAATAATGGAAGCAAACTGTCATTCATAGGGTTGGTACATTATAATGCAAGTGTATTGTAATTAAATATTAACGTAGTTGTCATCCCAAAAAAGTGAAGCATGTCCTGGTTTAAACCCAGATTAGTATTTCCTTACATTTCTGTTACTTGAGTATATATTTTTAATAGTTCTTCTCACTTCTGTTAAAATTTGGTTTATTGTCAGAAAGGGCATTCAATTATTGCTGCTAATATTGTAGTTTGTGTTTTAGTATAAATTAGGCAAGGCATCGTGGGTAATGTAGAAGGGCTGGACAATATTTTGTGAAACTTTCACAATACCAGCAAGTGTAATGTACGTATTGCAAGAATTTAAATATATCGCAATAATGCAGAGCCTTAAAAGAAAATGCGTTGTGACTAAATAAAAATGTTTAGTTGTCATTTCCTGAAATTGGTCACAATTAAGCCTTGTTTTATTCCTAGTTTAGTTAAATGTTAAGTTTTGATTTTGACGCTGTTTACACTTGTGAATACAGTTTTTAGTAGTAAATTTAACTTACTGTGTCAGAAAAGTAGGCTCTATTTTAAAATATTGCAAAAATATCATTGCAATACTCAACATAGTTATTCAATAGCACATTTTTCCCACATCGTGCAGCCCTATGATGTAGCATCTGTTTCTACACTTGTACAAATGGTGCAGGTAATATTGTTATGGCAGGAGTAGAGAACATTAGCCAGACTCTCCTACTTTCTTTTCTAGAGCAGGACGGTCTGGTTCCTCAGTCAGAGCGAGCCGTTTCCACTCGGTCAATTTGGACCCGACCTATCACAGAAGCGGAAGATAATCTCAGAAATGCCCAATATGGCTGTGGCTTATACAGAGTGAATGTAATAACTTCTCTGACCTGATTAATGGCTTTTAGTGCTTTCCTTCGTCACCTGTTGGTTCTGCTGAAGTCCTCGTTGTTGTTCAGTCCTCTGTGGGACTTTTCTTCATCCTGTTTCCATTTTAACAACAGTAAAGTCCCTCTGACGTCCCACACAACCACCACATTCAAACAAACGCACTTTTCCCCACAGCTCTTTGTACAGCTGGCTTTTGCTGCTGTCCCCGTTCACAAATAAGTACAGAGCTGCTCAGAATACACAGGACTCTGTTTTTTTATGGCAAAACTGGCAACATTGCACCATGTTTGTTTGGGTCAGTGTGGTGCACTGCTTACATCTCGCACTTCGTTTCTCTAATTAGTTACTACGCCTGTGATTTTTCTGCTGTAGAAATGAACCTCAAGTGAAGGGACACCAGACTAACAGAGTTAAACAGAGTCAGTCTGGCTGGACAGGCTAATTCAACATAATTATACTGAAACATCTGAAAGAAGCATGTGGACATAATTGTTTTTACAAGCTGTTAAGTCCCTCAACCTGTGCACTTCTGACTTTTGTCAACTATTCTGCATGCGTCTTATTTGTTAATGTATTATTCTTGTGTTTAAATGAATCATAGTTCAACCAAAGGAAATCCCTAGTTTTTATGTTCATTCTGCTCTCAGTTAAAACCTCTCTGGACTGAGTCTGTATCTGACAGAGGGCTCTCACTGTCAGCTGCAGCTCGCTCCACTTCTCTCACAGTGTTTCCACCGATGTCTTTCTTTACCTCTAAAAGGTTATGTTTTGTTTTCACCAGTGTTGATTTGTTAGTCTCTAATTCAAAATGTATTCAGTGGATTTTAATTTTTAACTACAGTTAAATGGGCAAAGGAAAAAAAATATTAATTTCTTGGTGTGAATCTGAAACGCCGTCTGGATCCAGGGTTGTTTTTTAAAGGGGGTTTAGTGCCATTGTGAGATAGGGCCAAAGATCCAGCCACAGTAACAGGCCGGATTAGTTTGAGTAGATTCTTTACCATTGTGAGAAATAAGGGCTTTTTCGATTAATAAACAGAGCATTTACTCCTGAACCAGAAGATCACTGAAGCAAGTTCAAGTCTGGGCTTTATATCTTTACTGATATATTTATATACTTTACACTACTGTGTACTGTGACTTTATTCTGTGAGTGTTTGTAACTAAAAAAGATGTGAGAAGTGATCTGTTTATTTCATTTAATGAATGGCTTTAAATGAAAAAAGTTGGTTTAAAAAAATTTTGTAACAAGTTTTTTCTCGTGTGAACTATGTTGTATAACTAATGTTAGGTGCAAACAGAGGAATGGATTATAAAAGCAGACTTGGGCTACATTGAAATAACTCTCTCTCTCTCTCTCTCTCTCTCTCTGTTCTTGTTTGTACAGGGATGCCTCTTTTGGGAATTGCACCTTCAACCTCACCATATTAGACTGTCTACAGGGCATCAGGAAGGTGAGACTGTTTGTTCCGTGGTTTTCTCAGAGTATTATTTCCATTAACTCGACACGGAAACGTTCACAAACCCCTGTGGCAAAAAACAACAACAAAAAAAACAAGAAATATGACTTTTCTCTCTTTTTTTTCTTTTTTACAAATAATTCTTGATACAATATACAATGTTTTTCTCAAATACAAGAAAGCTTTTACACTTTCATTTATGAGCTAGATTAGATTAGGTTTAAAAGTAGACATTTTTGAGCAGTAGCATTTGTTCAAAGGTGTGCTGCTGCAGTAATGAACGTCTGCTCCCTTCCACATCAGCAGCTGCAGCTCTGAGATTGTAGTGCAAGTTCAGTTGGATCAAAGTTATTATCCGCGTGAAGCCGTGCTGAACAAAACCTCAAAACCTACAAATGTGTAGCGGGACATGAGGCTACATGAGAGGACCATGTTCACTCCGTCTTCGCAGATGTCCAAGGCGTTTGGCTCGGTCACACGCCCCTTGGCTTCTGTCGCTGTGAATGAGCAGCCAAAGCCGGAGCACACCACATTTTAAAGTGACTTTGAGTGTCTAAAAAAGTGCTGTATAAGAGTAATGCATTATTACTCTTTATGATATTTGGGCGATGCATAAAACACATTGTTGTTGTCGACCCCTGAAGCTGAATCCCTCTTGATGGTGCAGATAAATAAGATAAACAGATATGTGTTTGGTAAATCTCAAAGCCCTGAGCTGCAGCTGATCAGTCACAGATAAACCTGAGGCAAAGTTGTTCCAGCATATTTTGAATTTTAAATGCCTTTGAATTTCTACCACAGATTTTTTTCTAACACTGAAAAAAGAAATGGGCAGCAGTAGCTCAGTTGGTAGAGCCGCTTGTCCACTGACCAGAAGGTTGGTGGTTCAAACCCTGCTCACATTGTTGCATAATGTTGTTGTGTCCTTTGGCAAGACACTTAACCCGCCTTGCCTCCAGTGTCTGTGCACACTGGTGTATGTATTGTGTGTGTGAATGGATGAATGTTTCCTTTGAGTACCCATGGAGGTAGAAAAATGCTATATAAATGTGACCATTTATTTATTTATCCTTTATCCAAATTTCAGAATAAAAAAATAATATATTTTTACTGGACTGGAATTGAGAGACAAATAAATTCAGATTTTTTTTTTCAGTGTTAAAAATGTGTGTGTTAGAAATTCAAAGGCATTTAAATTTCAAAATCTGATGAAACAAGTTTGCTTCCATAATGTTCCAATCAAACCCCATTTGGCCTCGTCCACATCAAAAGAAAAAGTGACATATATCATTTTAATTTACTTAAATTGAAAACATTTACATACAGCCTGTACACTGTCTGTGCGACCAGTTGACTTATTAGTCTAGAGCCCTGTACGTTAAAATTGGAAAATGTTGTGAGGATTATTCCCCACAGGTAATAAAAACCTCAAAATTCAGTATCTCATAAAAAAGAATGTGACATAATAATTGTCATATTTCTTCAAAATTGAAAATAATTCCCTTGGCAATGGGTAATGTACTATTTAAGATCATAACACAAATGAACAAGAAGGCAATGTTGAAGAGTAAATACCTTTTATGTTACAAGACTTTAGCCGGATTTTGCTACAAATTTGATAGAAAAAGTTTACTAGAAAGAAAATAGGGGAAAAAATTGAAAATCAGTAGGAAGCAGGAGTGAAAACAGCTTAGTGACATATGCTCGTTACAGGAAAAGTCTAATCCTGGTGTTGAAGCAGATGGGGAAGCTCGGACACAGTTGAGTTCGGGGTCAGAGGGAAACACAGGGGACCACACTGATGACGGTTACATAAGAGACGGGGACAGACGAGAGGACAGACGAGAGGACAGAGGGGCTTTGTACCGGGATACAAGAGGACAGAGGACCAGAGAAAAGACAGAGAGGAGAGAGGACCAATCAGAGAGGAGAGAGACGAGAGAGGACCAATCAGAGAGAGGAGAGAGGACCAATCAGAGAGGAGAGGAAGAGAGGAGAGAAGACCAATCAGAGAGAGAGAGAGGAGAGAGGACCAATCAGAGAGGAGAGAGAGGAGAGAGGACCAATCAGAGAGGAGAGAAGGAGAGGAGAGAGGACCAATCAGAGAGGAGAGAAGGAGAGGAGAGAGGACCAATCAGAGAGGAGAGAAAGAGAGGAGAGAGGACCAATCAGAGAGGAGAGAGAGGAGAACAGACCAATCAGAGAGTAAAGAGAGGAGAACGGACCAATCAGAGAGGAGAGAAAGAGAGGAGAGAGAGGACCAGAGAAAAGACAGAGAGGAGAGAGAGGAGAGAGGACCAATCAGAGAGGACAGAGGACCAGAGAAAAGACAGAGAGGAGAGAGGATCAATCAGAGAGGAGAGAAGGAGAGGAGAGAGGACCAATCAGAGAGGAGAGAGAGGAGAGCAGACCAATCAGAGAGGAGAGAGAGGAGAGAGGACCAATCAGAGAGGAGAGAGAGGAGAGCAGACCAATCAGAGAGGCGAGAGAACCAGAGAAAAGACAGAGAGGAGAGACGACCAATCAGAGAGGAGAGAAGGAGAGGAGAGAAGGAGAGGAGAGAGAGGACCAATCAGAGAGGAGAGAAAGAAAGGAGAGAGGACCAATCAGAGAGGAGAGAAAGAGAGGAGAGAGGACCAATCAGAGAGTTTTTCTTTTCCCTGTGATACTCTGTATGTTTATAAATCTGTCTGTGCAGATCTTTAAAGCCTCAGCTCTAATGTTCACATTTTCCACTTATCCTTTATGAATATTTTGTTGAATGTTTTACTTTGTTACCTGCAAGTTGATTTTTCCCGAGTGATAGAAAGCTGAGCCTTTCTGTAATGTCTGAACACATTGATAAATGAACTGCCTGATTTTTATTTGACAGTGGATTAATTGTCTGTACTGAACGGTTTGTGCTTGTTCCAGGCGCTGCAGCACGGTTTCTTCGACTTTGAAACATTTGATGTAGACGAGTACGAACACTACGAGGTAAACAGACTTCCTCTGTATTAGGTGAATTGTGTATTAGGTATCTTGTACTGTGTATTCTTTATACGTCTGTGTTCTCTTGCAGCGAGTGGAGAATGGGGACCTGAACTGGATCGTCCCGGGGAAGTTCCTGGCCTTCAGCGGTCCTCATCCCAAAACTAAAATTGAGAACGGTCAGTCCTTCCAGAGCCGCTCATCGTCCATCGTGTTTTATTTACTGTTTTATATTTGTATAGTGTGGTGTTGTATGATTCTGAATCCAAACTTTCGCTGTCCTAACCGTGTTTTTGCGTCCGCGGGGCAGGTTACCCTCTCCACGCCCCCGAGGCTTACTTCCCGTACTTCAGGAAGCACAACGTGACGACCGTGGTCCGCCTGAACAAGAAGATCTATGAGGCCCACAGGTTCACGGACGCCGGCTTCGACCACTGCGACCTGTTCTTCGTGGACGGCAGCACGCCCAGCGACACCATCATGAGGCGGTTCCTGCACATCTGCGAGAGCACGGACGGAGCTGTGGCCGTGCACTGCAAAGGTCAGACCCAGTTCCAGATTAATGTTCTTCACACCGAGTGGAGAAGGTCTGCACTCGCTCAGAGGGTTGGTTTATTTGGCCTCGTTTTTTTGCCTACTTCATGGTTTTGTTTCCTGTAGATGTCCTCCAATAATGGATTAACAAAACGTATTCTCAGCTTTGGGACTGTCCAGATTGTTTGAGACCCAAACAATGTTTAGGTCGACACTTTCTGCTGTCGTGGAACTGAGCAGGGTCCTAGGAGTTGCTTGTAAACAGCAGGCTTTTGTTCTGATCAGCTCTACTCTAGTTCAGTTCAATTCAGTTTTATTTGTAAAGCCCAGTATCACAACAAAAGTCACCTCAAACGGCTTCACAATCAACACAAACAATAACTACACTAAACTAAACCGACCCAGGACTCTCCTGTCCTTAAACCCTCCTTCTCTTAAGGAAAAACTTCTAAAAATACCCAGCTGTGGGAAAAAAAGCAGAAACCTTATGGAGCCCATGTTGAAGGAGCGATCCTCTCCCAGCACAGGCAACATGTGTCAGGAGTTAGTCCATGAGCTCATCCATAGGATCATAGTTCACTCTGTAAGGATTCATCCAGGCGGGGGAGTGGGGGTGAGGCATCTGTCCTGAGAAGATTATAATATTATGAGAACATTTCCAGTAGAGGGCAGTGTAAGTTCGTAAGTGTTGTCCAAGCTCCTATGATTTTTCTGATGCATAATTTGTGTTTAATCTGAATTTTATAAAGACTTTTAATCACAGAAGTCCATCTCATACGACCCTGAGCACGACCGTTATATATTATAAATTATTAGTTTGCTGGTTTTTATATTTGGAAATAGTCATTCAAGTATACAATTAAAAATAATGTTCACAATCCAACGTGTTAGATAAATAATTAATTGTTAACTAACTACTTTTTAAGTCAAATCTCGTTCAATTAAAGCAGACATGAACCAAAATAATGTCAGATGCATTGTTATTGAATGGAAAGGTGAGACGACCAACGATTCCCACCCCTTATGCTCTTCTATCAATGATTATTATGTTTTTAATGTTTATTTACTATTTAAAGGTACTGTGAGCAGCATGCACTTGTACTGGTTTGAAAGCGGTACTGCAGTCTAAATTAAAACAGTGGTCTGTGGGCTGCCCAGTTTTCCTCTTTTCTGATTGGACGATCAACAATGCAGGTTTACAACCTAAACAAAAAATGTAAACATAAACAACGTGGCCATTACGTTCAGTAATTTTTAAATTGTAAATAACTCAGCTATTCTGTTATCAATAAACTAATATTTGATTTAAACATGTTTACCTCATATCTTGGGTCATTTTTTTTTTAAATATAAAAAAATAGATATTTTGTTCATAGCACCTTTAAAGCCCAGCACTAGTGTTTTATAAATATGTTATAAACATGTAATAATCATGACAGCACTGACCAAACAATATCTGATAGTGATAAGTAACACTGACATTTTCCAGCTTTAATTTACCAAAATAATAATTTATTGATTTATTTGCAGATGCAGTTAATGTTTTCTGATGTGCGTCTGTGTGGAGTACATCAGAGTCGTGTCCTGCTGGAGCTCAGGAGATAATGGCATTAGATCAGAGAGAGTTTACACCGGGACACTGCTGCTGCTGAATCACTCTGTCCACACGCAGACACACATTTAAATTACTGCTCTAGTACCATTATAACCAGAGTTTTAACTGCATGTAAATGTCTCACTCTCAACCACAGTAACGCGGCACTCACTGCTCTGGCTCTGCTCTATCTTTTTGTCTGTTAAGTCATATTTTTATGTGTGTTTTTATTTGTGGCTGGTTTAGGCAGGACGGCTCTCTGATCGGCTGCTGGTTAGGGGTGGGCTCACAATTTAGATTCAAAAGTGATTCAACAAACTTCTTTCTGGTTCATGCCAGCATTAATTCTTCAACAATAATTCATTTTAATTGTACATTTTATATCTGAAAGGAAATTTTAAAACACTTTCTACTCCAAAAACTAAAATAAGAGAACTAATAATTGAAATGTTGCATTCTGTTAGCCTTTGCCAGAGCTGACTCAGCAACATAAGATCTGTATTGGACACAGCCTTCTTTAATAATTGTAGTCTTAACAAAATTCCAATTTTTAACTTTACTGAATTGATTTAGAATCTTTTATAAGAAAAAAACAGTTTGAAAATAAATGTTTCTCTGTATGTTTGCATGTGTAGCTGGTTTAGGCAGGACGGGCACTCTGATCGGCTGTTACCTGATGAAGCACTACCGGTTCACTGCTGGAGAGGTCATTGCCTGGATCAGGATCTGCAGACCAGGATCCATCATCGGCCCTCAGCAGAACTACCTGGAGGAGTAAGGACTCTACATTCATACTGACAGTTTCAACTTAAAGGGGCTTTGTTCTGCTTTTAGCTGAACAGCAGCACCTTTTACAACCATTAGAAACATCATGTGACTAAAAAAAAGCGTTTCCAACAATTACTTTACCATTGCCATAAAGAAACCAGCAGAGGGCAGCTGTGTTACGCTCTTGAACAGAAACCGAGAAAAAAAGATTCTGATTCTTGTTGTATATTGCCATTTTACTGCAAAATAAAAAAGCTTCATTTACACCCACTTGAGTAGTCCTGTATTCTCCGGCGCTGAGTTTCAGAGGCCTCAGAACGCTCGTTTTTAACATGAAGCTCCGCCCACTCCAGGAAGCACTGACCAATCAACAAAAAGCCCTCTACATCCACTCTGCTCTCAGTCATTTATCCAACAGTGTACATCTCTGTTTCCACTGATTCCTCACAGACATTTTTACTTTTGAAGTCAAATGGCATCAGACAAAAAGTTTTAAGAACGTAAACAGCTCTTTTTCTATGTTTGTGTTCAAAAACTGTAACAGAGCTGCCCTCTGCTGGTCTCTTCACCTGTTTCTTTATGGCAGTAGTAAAGTACTTATTGAAATGCTTTCTTTTAGTGAGATTTCAGCACCCAAATACATCACCAAAGAATACATGGCATGGCTTTGGCTGCACCTTTCATCCATTTACACAGAAGGCTGCATGGAAAGGAAGATATTTTAAGATAATTTTAAGCCAACATTATAAAAATAGGAATTACTTAATTAACACGGCCTTGTCAATGGCAGTTTTGAGTGTAAATGGGTACAAAAACAAGCAAGCTATCATTTTGAACAACAAAACCATGACCACAAGTTTAGCTTTTGCCACTCTTGCAATGAACAATTGTTTTTTTTTTCTTCAGTTCTGACCAGTTTTTCATTAAGAAGCAGATAATCCTGTCACATTAGCAGTGTAAGTTCGCCCTCTGGGGTTCACAAAGTCATTCAGAGCCACACAGTTCAGCGCTGACATCTCCTCTGTCTTTTTTCCGTCCTCTGTTTGTACTAGCCCCTAACTTAAACACAACATTATGAACTGTCTCACCAACTCTAAGGCTATGTGTGTTTAAAGTGACTACAGAGAGCGAAACAAAGCAAAGTTTCCATGTTAACGACTTCCAACATGAACCAAAATGACAAAATGATAGATAAGCTTGGGTTACTTTTGGTTTGTAACTATAGAAGAGCAATCAACAGCCAGCATCATTAAGAAATATACAGACATTTAGAGATTTAAAGTCTTCTCCAAACCTTTTTTGCTTGTGTGTCTCTAAATGTGGGACAATTCTCGGCAGTAGATAAATCTGTTCTTTTTGTGTGTCCACAGGAAGCAGGCGTCTCTGTGGCTGATGGGAGACTCTCTGCGCGCTCAGAAAACAAAGATGGACGACAGAGGAGTGCCTCATCTCATCTCCAGTCTGGACGAGTTAACCCTAAACCCCACGAACTCCGTCCTCAACGCAAACCTGTCCAAACCCCAGGGCTCCGACAGAATACAGGAGGTAACTGTCTGTGTCTCTCCTCCTACTGGACACTTTGGGTGCTCCTAGGGATGTAACGATGCACTGAAGTCACGATTAAGATTTTTTACGATTTTATTTGCAGATTTAGTTGCAGTATAATTATGACCAAAAGGATTTTTTTTACAGAGCCTATTTGTGTCTCCTTATCAAACTTAAATTGTTGTACATTTCTTATTAACAGAAATTTAATTTAAAAAGTAGATATTAAAACAATGACATTTGTTAGCCACTTTTATTAACACTTTTCTACTTTCTTTCAAAAACAGAGACGCTACAGCAGCAAGCAATGCATAGAGAAGCAGCTTATCATGAATCCACGCCTCAGTCATTTATAATGGGCCTAATATAAGTTAAATCTTATAAAAATATCAGTGAGGAAAGACTCTGTAAAGACTCTGATCTCCATGGAAACGCTTCGGGGGAGGGGCCGCTGAAATATCAGATAGACTTTAGCTGTTGTTAGCCACTTAGCTTTGCTTTAGCTCGCTGCTAACAACAAGCTACTTTCTGAACGATGGAAAACGGAGCAAACAGGTGCTGCCTAAATAAAACTTCAGATGTGTCTCTTGCCGTTCACCCTGGGCTTGTTGTTGTTGTTGTTGTTTCTCCCTGTGCGCTGTGTGTGCGCTCCTCCGTCTGTGCGAGAGGTGAGGCAGCGCTCTTCCGGCCCGCTACGAGTAATGAAGCTCTTGTGCAGTCTTTTCACTTTTCCAGCACATTGAGCTAATTATTTTACGAGTCCTGTAAACTAAACTTTATATAAATTCATGTTTCTCTTCTGTAAAATGGTCTCTTATGCATCGATTTTTAGCCGATTTACGAATAATAATTACATCCCTAGGCGCTACAACTAAAAACGTGCAACCTATACAATGTTGCTACTACTATTAATACTGATACTACTCTGACCACTACTACTACTACTACTTGGACTGCTGTTAATACAACTACTACTGCCACTCCTACAACTGTAGTATTTTTTGTCTTTCAGAATGATGTGGACAGTGGAGTGACTCAGGGAGACAAACTCAGAGCCTTAAAGAGCAGAAGACCACCTCGATCGGCCACAACAGGAGCCCTGAGGTAAGTTTAGAGAATTTTAAAACTTGATTTTGATGCCATTTTAGGGGAAGTGTGACCTTAATTCATAATTTTTCCTTATTTCAGAGTGGAGGAGATGAAGATGCACAGCAGAACGTCAACTCAACCGCTCAGGTGAGTAGGGGTGGGAAAATAATCATTTTTCCAATGCATCATTTGTGTCTTTAAAAAGATTCTGAATCCATTCAGAGAAGTTAATCTGAATTTCATAAAGACTGTTTATCAATGAAGAGTGTGCGATACATATCTAAGGCTACCGGGTTGCAAAGAGTCGGCTCTGGCAAAAGCTAACAGATCTTGGTGCACATGTTCTGCAGATACATGTGGGTTTGTTTCATTTGAAATATAAAAATTATACAATTAAACACCAAAACAGTCTTAGATGTATTGATTTTTTTATTGAATCATGGGCCTCCAATCCATCCAATCCTGAGATGCCCAAAGATTTTCACCCCTACAGCTGAGACTGAACTCTGACCACTTCTGAGTTCACTTCTGCGTAAACCAAAACAAAAAGTCTTTAACAAAAACGCCACTGTAGCGCCACTGTCCCTCTAAATGCATGAAGTTTGTGGATGAGGGCTGCTGTGGTCACTCCCTCCATCAGTTCTTAATAAAACTCTGTCCTGTGTTATTCCCAGGTTGTCCATGGGAATGTCCTCTCCGCTCAAAGCCTCCAAATTCCCATCGTCCTCTGCTTCGGCTGCAGCCAAACGGATCGGGAGGAGTTCATCTGGAGCAGCCTCAAACCTCAGGAGGTCAGACTCACTTCCTGTTTACACTTCCTGTTTACTGACCTCTGACCTGACTGAGTCTCCTCCTCTCTCTCTCTCTGTGTTTTTTTCAGTTTAATATGTTTCATGTCTGTTTTTGGTCTCTTAAAAAGACAGTTAAAAACCCTGTGTCAGTAAAGTCAAGTTATCAGAGTTGGTTAAGTTCATTCACAGCACGGCCCTGCCTCGCTCTGTGGCTCTCATTTACTGCAGCGAACAGAGCTAAACTCACACAGAGGTAAAACCCTGCTCCGCACTTGGTCCTGCAGAGGACAGAGAGGTGGACAGTGGCTTGCTCAATAAAAGTAAAGTACAAAACCTATTTGTGTGTAGGTGCCGACACCTCTGCAGGTTTAAAGAAGTGCTAATATTTATTCACAAAAGGGGCATGGCATGCACCTACATGAAAAAAACCTCTGCTGTTTGTACCGTCAGTAATACAGAGTGGAGCAGGTGAAAACACCTGTCTTATATGAAGAGTTGCATAGCTGCAGCAATAATAATATTAAATATTAATTAAATTATTGGTTCAAGTTAGTTTGACAGGTGTCTGAGTCTGTGGACTATTTATTTCTTCAGTTCATATTTGAAACAAATGGTAAACAACAAATCTACATTTGTAGTTCTGTGTGGAGGTGATATTGTCTGTTGTAGCCTGACTGATAACAATAATACAATAAGCTGTCTTTATTATTTATACAGTACTCTTATTGGACACCATTGACACCTCTGACCTAAAATGTAATCCCAACTAGAGCAGGACTGAAAGGGAAACAACTCAGAACTTCCTGCACCACCAAGAAGCCACTTGTTTAGATAACGGTCTGTAAAGTCCCATCTGTTAAAGTCTCTGTCCTGTGTCTGTCACGACTCCGCCCCCTTCCTTCCTCCACCTTTTTTTTTCTTTAGCTCCGCCCTCAGCTCACGATTGGCCAGTTCCCTGAGCGACCTATATGCCTCGGAGCTGAACGCATCGTCGCTTCCTGTCTCCGCCTCCTCATCTGTTAGCTCCGCCCCCTTGTCACGTCTCTATGGAAAACGCTCCGAAGTAAACAACAACAACAGCAGCGGCCGTCCTTTGTTCATGGGTCCTCCCACCTCGGCCGCTGCCACCACCACGACCACTGGCAAGAGCTCCGCCCACTTCCACGGGAGCAGGGAGTGGGCGGGGCCTCAGGAGTTCGGAGGTTACCACGGGAACGGGCCGTACAGCGCCTTAAAGGGGGGGCGCTACCTGAGCCGCTCCATCCCCGTAAGTCCTCCTCCACACAGCAGCAGCAGCTCTCTGTCCTCTGATTGGTCCGTTTGAATCTGTCCTCTTCATATCTGTCCTCTGATTGGTCCGTTTGAATCTGTCCTCTTCATATCTGTCCTCTGATTGGTCCGTTTGAATCTGTCCTCTTCATATCTGTCCTCTGATTGGTCCGTTTGAATCTGTCCTCTTCATATCTGTCCTCTGATTGGTCCGTTTGAATCTGTCCTCTTCATATCTGTCCTCTGATTGGTCCTCTCTCCTGTGACATCACCAACACGCCAGGCGACATAAAAAATTACAAAAACTAAACCAGGACTAAGAACTGAACGTGGACCAATCTAGAACTAAACTGGGTCTAATCCAGGTCTAAACAAGGTCTAAAGAAGAACTAAAACAGGCCTAAACTTGGATTAAACCAGGACTAAACCAGGTCTAAACAAGAACTTAAAATGGGACTAAACTTGGAATAAACAAAGACTAATCTAGAGCTAAACTAGCACGTAACCAGAACTAAGACTGGACCAATCTAGGTCCAAACCGGGTTCAAACCAGGAATAAGCCAGGTCTAAACAAGAACCAGGGCTGAACCCAGGCTGAACCAGATCTAAACCAAGTCTAAATCAGATTTAAACCAGATTTAAACCAGGGCTAAACCAGGACTAATCTTGAACTGAACCAGGTCTAAACCAGGTCTAAACCAGGTCTAAACCAGGTCTAAACCAGGTCTAAACCAGGTCTAAACCAGGGCTAAACCAGGATTAAACCAGGTCTAAACTAGGGCTAAACCAGGGCTAAACTAGGATTAAACCAGGTCTAAACTAGGATTAAACCAGGTCTAAACTAGTGCTAAATCAGGGCTAAATCAGAACTAAACCAGTTCTAAACCAGCACATAACAAAGACAAAGCTGTAGTTATTAGTTCACATTTAATCCCCAACCAGAGTAGAACTAAAACAGGACTATGACTGGCTTTACATTAAACTAAATCAGACCTGACTACTGAGTACCACCTGCGGTTACACGCACCACAGATTGAGAACCACTGCTTTAAGCCATTGTTTCCTGAACTGTCCTGGCTCTGTATTTGTGCTGCGACTCCCTCTAGTGGGGCAAAAGACAAACACACACACTTGTAAAAACATGAAGTCTCTGGTGTGTTGGTTTTCTTTATGGCCTCTTCTGAGTATAAATGGTGTTTTATAATCCAGAGGAATGGTTTGGTCTGCTTTACTTCTCCATCGCTTACATGTTTTAGGACTAAATTGTCTCTTTATTTAACTTTGACCAGCCACAGTTTACAGCTTTAACACTGATTTATTCATTCACCATCTCACACTGGTTTTGCTTTCACACCGTCGCCGCTTAACCCGATGTAACGGATGTGGTAAAACATTTGATTTTAGTTTCCATGGTGTTGCTAATAACCTCATGAAAGGTGCTGTGGGTCCTCTGCTGTTTCACATTAACGCATTAACGTAGACTAACCTCCTTTAGCTGCTGCTGAGACGAGGAACCACTTATTGAGTCATTTAATGGAAACCTCGTTCTCAGTGAAATGATGTGAACGTGCAGCTTGTTACAGTTTTATTACCTGCAGCAAAGATTTACCATAGAATATAATTTAACAGGCCTTGCGCACAAGAACAAGAACATCTTTTTCTTTCTTTTTATTATCGATTAAGAACCAATTCTCATTTCCAACGACGACCTGGCCAAGAGAGGTAGCAGCGTGAGACAAACCACAATACAAATTTTATTTTTTTAAGTTAGTTTTTAAGACTTCAACTGCAACAAACTCTGGGCAAATAGCCACACGCTGTAGCTGGAGTAGGCAATGTGAGTGAAGTGGAGGACACAACGGCAGAATACAAATCCTGTAATGTAATAAACCAAAGCAAGTTGACAGAGAGACTGCTCCTGAGGTTTCCAGGTCAACAGGATTTGGCCAAATTCATTTTACTTAATCTGATGCCAACTTATTAAAGTAAGATCTGTGGTGATTTATTGATTGATTAAACCTCGCCATAAACTGTGGTCTGTAACTGCTGTGGTCCGCCACATTTCTGTAACTCCTGTCCTGCAGAAACCTAGTATTATATTATTTAGCCTTTAGCTTACATGCTAATATAGATGCTAATTGCTATATTAAATAAGCTAAAATAAGACAAAACAGTCACACCCCTCAGCCTTCATGGGAATTTCTGCCCCAGTGAGTGGAGAGGAGAGTTCAGCTGATGGTCCTCAGATTCAGGAGGAACAGTGCAGTTTTCGTTGTGGAACAGTGGACCAGCTTTACCCCCTCTGTCGGGAGCTCAAGGGTTCATGGGAGTTTGCCCACAGGCCGCATGTGCTTTGTGGATTTTGAGAAGGCGTTCGACCGTGTCCCTTGTGGCATCCTGTGGGACGTAGAGAGTATGGGGTCCGGGGCCCTCTGCTATGGGCTGTCCGGTCTCTGTACGACCGGAGCAGGAGTTTGGGTCTCTGCAGTAAGTCAGACCTGGTCCCAGTGCAGGTTGGACTCAGGGCTGCCCTTTGTCCCTGGTTCTGTTCATTTTCTTTATGGACAGGTTGAGGTCATGGTTCTCGATGGGAAAAGGGTGGCGCCCTCTCCAGGTCGGAGGAGAGTTCCTGCCTCAGGAGGAGTTTAAGTATCTCAGGTGTTGTTCTCAGTGAGGGAAGGATGGAGCTGAGACTGACAGAGGATCAGTGCAGCGTCTGCAGGAATGTGGTCGTTGTATCGGTCTGATGTGGTGAAGAAGGAGCTGAGCCGAAAGTCAAAGCTCTAGATTTACCATCGATCTACGTTCCTACTCTCACCTATGTTCCTCCTCTCACCTATGTTCCTCCTCTCACCTATGTTCCTACTCTCACCTGTTCCTCCTCTCACCTATGTTCCTACTCTCACCTACGTTCCTATGTTCCTCCTCTCACCTACGTTCCTACTCTCACCTATGTTCCTACTCTCACCTGTTCCTCCTCTCACCTATGTTCCTACTCTCACCTACGTTCCTATGTTCCTCCTCTCACCTACGTTCCTACTCTCACCTGTTCCTCCTCTCACCTATGTTCCTACTCTCACCTACGTTCCTACTCTCACCTGTTCCTCCTCTCACCTATGTTCCTCCTCTCACCTATGTTCCTACTCTCACCTATGTTCCTACTCTCACCTATGTTCCTCCTCTCACCTATGTTCCTCCTCTCACCTATGTTCCTCCTCTCACCTATGTTCCTACTCTCACCTATGTTCCTACTCTCACCTGTTCCTCCTCTCACCTATGTTCCTCCTCTCACCTATGTTCCTCCTCTCACCTACGTTCCTCCTCTCACCTATGTTCCTCCTCTCACCTACGTTCCTACTCTCACCTACGTTCCTCCTCTCACCTACGTTCCTCCTCTCACCTATGTTCCTACTCTCACCTACGTTCCTATGTTCCTCCTCTCACCTATGTTCCTCCTCTCACCTATGTTCCTACTCTCACCTATGTTCCTCCTCTCACCTACGTTCCTACTCTCACCTATGTTCCTCCTCTCACCTATGTTCCTCCTCTCACCTACGTTCCTCCTCTCACCTACGTTCCTCCTCTCACCTACGTTCCTACTCTCACCTATGTTCCTCCTCTCACCTATGTTCCTACTCTCACCTACGTTCCTCCTCTCACCTACGTTCCTCCTCTCACCTACGTTCCTCCTCTCACCTATGTTCCTACTCTCACCTACGTTCCTCCTCTCACCTACGTTCCTCCTCTCACCTATGTTCCTCCTCTCACCTATGTTCCTCCTCTCACCTACGTTCCTCCTCTCACCTATGTTCCTCCTCTCACCTACGTTCCTACTCTCACCTACTTTCCTCCTCTCACCTACGTTCCTCCTCTCACCTACGTTCCTCCTCTCACCTACGTTCCTACTCTCACCTACGTTCCTACTCTCACCTATGTTCCTCCTCTCACCTATGTTCCTCCTCTCACCTATGTTCCTCCTCTCACCTACGTTCCTACTCTCACCTATGTTCCTCCTCTCACCTATGTTCCTCCTCTCACCTATGTTCCTCCTCTCACCTACGTTCCTCCTCTCACCTACGTTCCTCCTCTCACCTATGTTCCTACTCTCACCTATGTTCCTCCTCTCACCTACGTTCCTCCTCTCACCTACGTTCCTCCTCTCACCTACGTTCCTCCTCTCACCTACGTTCCTCCTCTCACCTATGTTCCTCCTCTCACCTACGTTCCTACTCTCACCTATGTTCCTCCTCTCACCTACGTTCCTCCTCTCACCTATGTTCCTACTCTCACCTATGTTCCTCCTCTCACCTACGTTCCTCCTCTCACCTACGTTCCTCCTCTCACCTACGTTCCTCCTCTCACCTACGTTCCTACTCTCACCTACGTTCCTACTCTCACCTACGTTCCTACTCTCACCTACGTTCCTATGTTCCTCCTCTCACCTACGTTCCTCCTCTCACCTACGTTCCTCCTCTCACCTACGTTCCTCCTCTCACCTACGTTCCTACTCTCACCTATGTTCCTCCTCTCACCTACGTTCCTACTCTCACCTATGTTCCTCCTCTCACCTATGTTCCTCCTCTCACCTATGTTCCTCCTCTCACCTACGTTCCTCCTCTCACCTATGTTCCTCCTCTCACCTACGTTCCTACTCTCACCTATGTTCCTCCTCTCACCTATGTTCCTCCTCTCACCTATGTTCCTACTCTCACCTATGTTCCTACTCTCACCTGTTCCTACTCTCACCTGTTCCTCCTCTCACCTATGTTCCTCCTCTCACCTATGTTCCTCCTCTCACCTACGTTCCTCCTCTCACCTACGTTCCTCCTCTCACCTATGTTCCTCCTCTCACCTACGTTCCTACTCTCACCTACTTTCCTCCTCTCACCTACGTTCCTCCTCTCACCTACGTTCCTCCTCTCACCTACGTTCCTACTCTCACCTATGTTCCTCCTCTCACCTATGTTCCTCCTCTCACCTATGTTCCTCCTCTCACCTACGTTCCTACTCTCACCTATGTTCCTCCTCTCACCTATGTTCCTCCTCTCACCTATGTTCCTCCTCTCACCTACGTTCCTCCTCTCACCTACGTTCCTCCTCTCACCTATGTTCCTACTCTCACCTATGTTCCTCCTCTCACCTACGTTCCTCCTCTCACCTACGTTCCTCCTCTCACCTACGTTCCTCCTCTCACCTATGTTCCTACTCTCACCTACGTTCCTACTCTCACCTACGTTCCTCCTCTCACCTATGTTCCTCCTCTCACCTACGTTCCTCCTCTCACCTATGTTCCTACTCTCACCTATGTTCCTCCTCTCACCTACGTTCCTCCTCTCACCTACGTTCCTACTCTCACCTACGTTCCTACTCTCACCTACGTTCCTATGTTCCTCCTCTCACCTACGTTCCTCCTCTCACCTACGTTCCTCCTCTCACCTACGTTCCTCCTCTCACCTACGTTCCTACTCTCACCTATGTTCCTCCTCTCACCTACGTTCCTACTCTCACCTATGTTCCTCCTCTCACCTATGTTCCTCCTCTCACCTATGTTCCTCCTCTCACCTACGTTCCTCCTCTCACCTATGTTCCTCCTCTCACCTAAAAGGATAAGATCATGGACAAGCAGCTGTATTGAGTTTCCTCCGCAGGTGTCTGGGCGCTCCCTTAGAGATGGGGCGAGGAGCTCAGAGTAGAGCCACTGCTCCTCCACATCCAGAGGAGCAGCTGAGACTCAGGCATCTGTTTCAGTGCCTCCTGGACGCCTCCCAGGGGCGGTGCTCCAGGCACGTCCCACCGGGAGGAGGCCCCTGGGAAAACCCAGGACACGCTGGAGGGATTTGGGGTTCACAGCTCAACTTTAGCATCAGAAAATTTGTCCAGATTTCTTAATTTTCTGTTTTAAATTTTAAAAGAATAAGCTCTGATGTTTTTCCATGTTCTCTCTCTGTTGCAGTCTCTTCAGTCTGAGTTCATCCAGTACTAAATCAGACATGGCCTGAGGTGGACTCCGTTTCCCAGAATGCTTTGTTTTTTGTGCATTTGCTCTCATTATGGACTGAAGCCTCATCACAGAAGAAAGGTGTAAATACTGAGCAGAGTCACCTTCAGCAAAAGAGAAAAGTATATTTAGATAAAAGACTTGAAGAGATTTTATATTTTGTGACAGAAAAATCCTGTATTTTTGTTTTAAGAGTTTTATTTTTTAAGAACTGAAGGATCGGCGACAGTATTCCTTCGTCCTGATTGATGGATTTAAATGAAGCTCGGATGGACTTATTTTTTCTCTCTTTTAAAAAGATAATATTGTTGAAGAAGGGACCGAAACTTTTATTTCCAAACTCAGGGGACGTGTGTCAATGTCCGAGTGAATAAAATGCCTTTTGTGTCTTATATCAGTATATTATAAGTGACTGTAACAGACTGTTATATTTTTAGTTTAGAAGAGTTTTTAACATGGACTGAGATCATTTTTAATTATAATTTGAAGTAATCACAGGTTTGAGTAGTTTTCACAGGTTAATTTTACATTTATTTAAACATATTTTTGGCTATATTCTGAGTTGAAAGTCATCTGTTCTGTTGCTTTGTCAGATAATGTTTGTCAGAGAAAGTTTGGACAAAAAGGGATATAATGTACTATTTCAAACAAAGGGGAAAAAAGAGCAGAGTTGGAGACATTTACAGTAATTTTAAGGTAATTTAATAATGGTATTTGTGGATAGTTGGAGTTCAAACTTCAGTAGAGCGGATCAAGTCTCCTGTTCTGCTAAATTGACTTATTTGCACTTTTAACCCCGTTCTAACGTCGTCTCTTCCTCAGAAACAGACCTGCAGTAGTATTCTGTTTGAGTAATGCTGTATGCTGAGGCGCTGCCCTTCTCCAGAGCTGAAAACGCTCGGTCTCACCGCTCTACGTAGACGCGTGAAACCCACACACCGTCACCGGACTCATTCTGATCAGCGCTTAAAGCAGAACTCCATAACTTTTAACAGTTTTGGAGTTTGTGTGACGGTTAAATGAGTTGTTGTGGGGTAAATGAAGCGTCCTGCAGCTCCCCCTGGTGTCTCTGGGTCGAAAGTGACACTTGCAACAGTGAGCGCTGGCGACCCGGTGTCACAGAAGTCTTGAGTTTCACGAGAAAGCGGCAAACAACAAGCTAGCGATGGCTTTATTTCTCGATTTTGGCCAAATGGCAAAAAAAACTTTGTACAAAAAACTTTGCGAGGGATCACCCAGGAGTCAGCTGCACTTGAGTGTTTATGATAGTGCTTTACTCCGAACTGTAGGGGGCGCTTTACAGAGGAAAATGAGGCAAAAACAGCGAAGAAACAAGCAGAGTTACTGAATTCTGCTTTAAACCACCGTCGCTATGAAGCAGTCAGCTCATTTATCCATCTGTTAGCCTCATGTTGCTAATGGCCATGCTGCTAAATAGCAATTTATGCTCTGTCCAGACCCCAGCGTTACCAGCAGGGGGCGACAGACACCTGAGTAACAGCTCCCAACAGAAGAGGTTTTCCAGATGCATTATTTTAAGTTCTAAAACCTGAAATGCAAAGGAGTCCAACACTGTTTCAGAAAGACTGAGAAAAGCAGAATATGGGAGTTTTAAAACGGAAGCAGAACAGATCTACATTTGACGAAACCTGGAGCTGCCCCGGTTTTCTGCTCGGGGTAAAATCTTACATCTATCCACAAATGCTACTGAAAACCTCTGTGCTTTCACTTCAACAGCAGTGCTTTTCACACTGGCATCATGTGGTGGTCATTTAGACGATAAACCTGAGTTTATTTGTCACATTGGTTAAAGTTTATTCTTATGTTATTAGCCTTGATGAGTGTGGCAGTAAAATCAGATCTGCTACATGTTTCCTCTTATGTTGCACTAATAATAATAATAAACAAACTCCAGCCTGAAGGCCCCTAACACGCTGCACACGTTTGCTCTAAAAATGTGTCTTCTGTTTAATATTATTGTGTTTTATGAGTGTAGAAGATGAATTAGCTCACCATAGGAATCAGAAAAAGTATCGCTCAGACACCGGCGTAGAAAGCCAGGTATTGTTTAAAGGTACGTAAGCAGCATGTGCTCCTGCTGGTTTAAAACGGTACTGCAGTCTAAATCAAAACAACGCTCTGATTGGACGATCGGCGATGCAGCTTCAGAACCAAAATAAAAACATCTTGGCCATTATGTAAAATGTTTTTTTAGTTGCTAATAAATCAACTGTACCATTGTTATCAGTAAAACTAGTATAACATTTATAAGTATATAAACTAGAGCGGTTCCCAAAGTGGGGTCCACAAAGGTACTGCAGGGGGGCCCCCAGAGGCTGTCTATATTAAATACATAAAAAGAAATTGAGTTTGAAATGCACTGTAAAAAAACAATGCTGTAAAAACTCAAGGCAACAGGATCCCTCAAGATTTTTGAGTTTTGGTGATCAACTCAAAATCTCAAGTATTCAACAACTAATATTTTTTTACTCACCAAATTTAACATTCATACGTCTAAAAACTAGAAATTTTAAGTTTTACTCACTATCTTTATTTTTTCCAGCTCATCTTACAGCAACTGACTCCACTGTTCACAAAAACTATTATTGATAAAAATAAAAACTAAATATACTACATTTAACAAAAGAATAACTTTTTCTGAACTCTGTAAGTTGGCTGTAAGATGAGTAAAAAAATAATGATAGAGAGAAAAACTTAAAAATTAGAAAAGTTTTTAGACATATGAACATCAAATTAAATGAAAGTCTGGAAAACTTGAGATTTTGAGTTGGCCCCAAAAATCTTGTGGGATCCTTTGCCTTGAGTTTTTGAGTTTTTGCAGCATTTTGTTGTTTTTTTACAGTGTATTTGTTAAAAAAACACTTTTAGCCAATAGTCAGAGTCTTTTGTAATGTTTTTATAGAAATATATGAAGAAAAACATAAATAAAATTTGGGATCGAGGGAAGTTGTATTGTTTGGGTCTGTGTGGGATTTTGGTAAATTTAAGGAGCGCCGTGACTCCTGACTTTGGGAACGGCTGAACTAGTTTATAAACAAACATTACCTCATATCTTGGAATAAATGTGGTAATTTTTATGAAATATGAAAAACACATACTGCCTAAAGCACCTTTAAGTACTGGGATCAAAAAAATCTGAATGATACTCTGCCCCACCATCGACACATGCACCTGATTACCTTTTTCTTTTTTTTAATAGTTTGAAGGATCCCTGGCTGTGATAGACAGCAGTAAACACATGTTTATTGTTTACTCAGTCGTCCACCGTCAGCACAGGCCTGTGATCTGTGGCTGTGCTGACGGTGGAGCAGCAGCAGATCTGACGCTGTGTGCAGTTTGTTTATGGCCTAACCTTTAATCTATTACCAAATAAACTCTGTATGCCATATTTGGCAAATTATCCTCATCTGGACTTTTTAAATTTTTATTAATATTATTATTATTAGACTTTTTTATAAATAGAGCTATAAAATTTCACTCCAGTGATCAACAGAGATGCTACTTTTACTAATTTTCTCCTTAACCTGAAGTTTAAGTCTGTGTGCTTCATGTTAGTTGAGAAAAAAAACGACCTACATTTCCAAAAAGGCAAAAGGAAAAAAACAAAACAGAAGGGTTACAGAGATGTTTTAATTTTAACAAAACGTGTCCTCAGCAGGCGACGGCTCAGGTCCAGAGGGTTTTAATAAGAGGAGAGCTCAGAGCTGTATCTTTGATGTTGTTAAAGCTAACGCTGCTCTTTTTTCATTTTGGCAGATGACACTAAACATAAAAAACTGTCTGTGCACGACTATGACGAGTCCCGTGCCGGGTGTAAATGTGAAAAGCACATTTCTCTTCTCTCATAATACTCCTCTTACACACATCTACATCTTCATTATAAGCTTAAGTTAAGTTAAGATGCCCTTCCTGTCTGGGCTTGGGACCCTCCAAGAAATAGAACTTTTCATTAAAAAAAACTGATGTAACATGATTATAGTCATTTTTTTGTCAGGTTGAAGCGGCCTGGGCAAGGCTGAGATGTAAGGCCAGAAACAGACTCTACAGGAAAACATCACTGCACTTTTCACAATAAAAGCTCCAGGGACCAAACCAGAACGCACTCTGTATAAACTTTTTAATAAGAGTCACTATTTTGTCTTTAATGAACTACATGGTAATTAAAAAGGTGTCTATGTCTAAGTAGTGCCTTGGACCAATAAAACAATATACGTCCAGCTTTTTAAGAACTAATTGTGTTGTAAATGACAGCAGAACGTCCTGATCTCGCTCTGCACTGAAGGGAACTGATGTAAAGGTTTAATGACGCCACACACGCTCAGCAATAATCAATAAACTATACTTTTCTTCACAATTCACCTCGTCTGCTTTTTCTGTTGTGCCATCAAAGATTTAAGTGTCTTCACCTGTACAGGTGTGTCTGTGGACAGAGACGCTCCTCACCTGTACAGGTGTCTGTGGACAGAGACGCTCCTCACCTGTACAGGTGTCTGAGGACAGAGACACTCCTCACCTGTACAGGTGTCTGAGGACAGAGACACTCCTCACCTGTACAGGTGCGTCTGTGGACAGAGACGCTCCTCACCTGTACAGGTGTCTGAGGACAGAGACACTCCTCACCTGTACAGGTGCGTCTGTGGACAGAGACGCTCCTCACCTGTACAGGTGCGTCTGTGGACAGAGACGCTCCTCACCTGTACAGGTGTCTGTGGACAGAGACGCTCCTCACCTGTACAGGTGTGTCTGTGGACAGAGACGCTCCTCACCTGTACAGGTGTCTGTGAACAGAGACGCTCCTCACCTGTACAGGTGTCTGTGGACAGAGACGCTCCTCACCTGTACAGGTGCGTCTGTGGACAGAGACGCTCCTCACCTGTACAGGTGTCTGAGGACAGAGACGCTCCTCACCTGTACAGGTGTGTCTGTGGACAGAGACGCTCTTCACCTGTACAGGTGTGTCTGTGGACAGAGACGCTCTTCACCTGTACAGGTGCGTCTGTGGACAGAGACGCTCCTCACCTGTACAGGTGTCTGAGGACAGAGACGCTCCTCACCTGTACAGGTGTGTCTGTGGACAGAGACGCTCTTCACCTGTACAGGTGTGTCTGTGGACAGAGACGCTCCTCACCTGTACAGGTGTCTGTGGACAGAGACGCTCCTCACCTGTACAGGTGTGTCTGTGGACAGAGACGCTCCTCACCTGTACAGGTGTGTCTGTGGACAGAGACACTCCTCACCTGTACAGGTGTCTGAGGACAGAGACACTCCTCACCTGTACAGGTGTGTCTGTGGACAGAGACACTCCTCACCTGTACAGGTGTGTCTGTGGACAGAGACACTCCTCACCTGTACAGGTGTCTGTGGACAGAGACGCTCCTCACCTGTACAGGTGTCTGTGGACAGAGACGCTCCTCACCTGTACAGGTGTCTGAGGACAGAGACGCTCCTCACCTGTACAGGTGTCTGAGGACAGAGACGCTCTTCACCTGTACAGGTGTGTCTGTGGACAGAGACGCTCCTCACCTGTACAGGTGTGTCTGTGGACAGAGACGCTCCTCACCTGTACAGGTGTCTGAGGACAGAGACGCTCCTCACCTGTACAGGTGTGTCTGTGGACAGAGACACTCCTCACCTGTACAGGTGTGTCTGTGGACAGAGACGCTCCTCACCTGTACAGGTGTCTGAGGACAGAGACGCTCTTCACCTGTACAGGTGTGTCTGTGGACAGAGACGCTCCTCACCTGTACAGGTGTGTCTGTGGACAGAGACGCTCCTCACCTGTACAGGTGTCTGAGGACAGAGACGCTCCTCACCTGTACAGGTGTGTCTGAGGACAGAGACACTCCTCACCTGTACAGGTGTGTCTGTGGACAGAGACACTCCTCACCTGTACAGGTGTGTCTGTGGACAGAGACACTCCTCACCTGTACAGGTGTCTGTGGACAGAGACGCTCCTCACCTGTACAGGTGTCTGTGGACAGAGACGCTCCTCACCTGTACAGGTGTCTGTGGACAGAGACGCTCCTCACCTGTACAGGTGTGTCTGTGGACAGAGACGCTCCTCACCTGTACAGGTGTGTCTGTGGACAGAGACGCTCCTCACCTGTACAGGTGTGTCTGTGGACAGAGACACTCCTCACCTGTACAGGTGTCTGAGGACAGAGACACTCCTCACCTGTACAGGTGTGTCTGTGGACAGAGACACTCCTCACCTGTACAGGTGTCTGAGGACAGAGACACTCCTCACCTGTACAGGTGTGTCTGTGGACAGAGACACTCCTCACCTGTACAGGTGTCTGAGGACAGAGACACTCCTCACCTGTACAGGTGTGTCTGTGGACAGAGACGCTCCTCACCTGTACAGGTGTCTGTGGACAGAGACGCTCCTCACCTGTACAGGTGTCTGAGGACAGAGACGCTCCTCACCTGTACAGGTGTGTCTGTGGACAGAGACGCTCCTCACCTGTACAGGTGTGTCTGTGGACAGAGACGCTCCTCACCTGTACAGGTGTCTGAGGACAGAGACGCTCCTCACCTGTACAGGTGTCTGAGGACAGAGACGCTCCTCACCTGTACAGGTGTCTGTGGACAGAGACGCTCCTCACCTGTACAGGTGTCTGAGGACAGAGACGCTCCTCACCTGTACAGGTGTCTGAGGACAGAGACGCTCCTCACCTGTACAGGTGTGTCTGTGGACAGAGACGCTCCTCACCTGTACAGGTGTGTCTGTGGACAGAGACGCTCCTCACCTGTACAGGTGTGTCTGTGGACAGAGACGCTCCTCACCTGTACAGGTGTCTGTGGACAGAGACGCTCCTCACCTGTACAGGTGTCTGTGGACAGAGACGCTCCTCACCTGTACAGGTGCGTCTGTGGACAGAGACGCTCCTCACCTGTACAGGTGTCTGTGGACAGAGACGCTCTTCACCTGTACAGGTGTCTGTGGACAGAGACGCTCTTCACCTGTACAGGTGTGTCTGTGGACAGAGACGCTCCTCACCTGTACAGGTGTCTGTGGACAGAGACGCTCCTCACCTGTACAGGTGCGTCTGTGGACAGAGACGCTCCTCACCTGTACAGGTGTCTGTGGACAGAGACGCTCCTCACCTGTACAGGTGCGTCTGTGGACAGAGACGCTCCTCACCTGTACAGGTGTCTGTGGACAGAGACGCTCCTCACCTGTACAGGTGTCTGTGGACAGAGACGCTCTTCACCTGTACAGGTGTGTCTGTGGACAGAGACGCTCCTCACCTGTACAGGTGCGTCTGTGGACAGAGACGCTCCTCACCTGTACAGGTGTCTGTGGACAGAGACGCTCCTCACCTGTACAGGTGCGTCTGTGGACAGAGACGCTCCTCACCTGTACAGGTGTCTGTGGACAGAGACGCTCCTCACCTGTACAGGTGTGTCTGTGGACAGAGACGCTCCTCACCTGTACAGGTGCGTCTGTGGACAGAGACGCTCCTCACCTGTACAGGTGTCTGTGGACAGAGACGCTCCTCACCTGTACAGGTGTCTGTGGACAGAGACGCTCCTCACCTGTACAGGTGTCTGTGGACAGAGACGCTCCTCACCTGTACAGGTGTCTGTGGACAGAGACACTCCTCACCTGTACAGGTGCGTCCTGTACAAGTTCCACGCAGAAATGAAGCATGGCTTTTTGTTTAAAACATATGCATTTCTGTGTAGTTACACCTCTGACCTTCAGCACAGGTTTAGGTCAAATGTAGTCAACATTTTGTTCTGAGTTGTGTCTGAGTTACCGGATCCAAGCAAACAGTTGCCGGATCGGACCGCGCCAAAATAAAGGAGTTTCCGGATCCAGTTCCGACAAGACCCGGCTCAAATGAAGCCCTGCTCACCAGGCAGAGCCGTGGCGGGAGCCGTGGCGGGGGCCGTGGCGGGGGCCGTGGCGGGGGCCGTGGCGGGGGCCGTGGCGGGAGCCGTGGCGGGGGCCGTGGCGGGAGCCGTGGCGGGAGCAAAGCCATTACTCACGAAACCTGTCTTTTGTTTTTGTTTTTTAAATTCACAGACTAAACCAAACTGTTCCACTCGTGTGTAACATTATCTCGACATACGTTTTACTTCTACTGGAGTAATAATATTCTGCAGTAACAGTAGACTTACTAACGTTTGACTCGTGTTTATTGTTTAGAAACAGCAGAATTGTTATTTTATATGTTTTGTCTGATTATATCAATACATTTTCCTCTGTCCTGATCTGTAGCTGAACATAACCTTTGACCTTTCCATTCCTTTGACCAGTTTTTGTCTGGATTCTGCAGAAAACTCCGTCGTAAGTGGGACGCAGAGGAGTTAGGTTTTAGCTTCAGGCCAAATGTCACCTTCTCAAAATGTACTCAGAAATACACAGAGCACAGTTTTCACTCAACAATGACGCCGAGTTTTCCCGCACAGTTTATTAAGAACAAGTAACGCACACAAAAACAGCCAGTGGTGGAAGAAGTACTTCATTTCTTTTCCTAAGTAAAAGTACAGATAAAGGAGCAAAAATGTAAACGTATCACCTTAAAATTTCTGCTTAAGTAAAAGTATAAAAGTACTCACGTTCAAATGTACTTGCAAGTAAAAAAGTAAAAGTATTTCTCTCATGAATGAGTTAAATGTGAGGGATTTTGCTGATTCCAGATGAAATGAACAAACTTCTGCAGGAGAAGAGACTGAGCTCTTTATTATTCTGATGTTTCTAAAGCAGCACTACTTTACTGCATCTGTTATATTTAAGTACTGTGTGTCTACAATGAGGACAAAAACACAGGATTTTAAACCAAAACTCAAAATACTTTGTACTTCAAAACAACTCAGAAATGTAGTGGAGTAAAAAGTACAGATACTTGCTCTAAAATGTAGTGAAGTAAAAGTAAAAGTACCACTTGTAAAATGTATTAAAGTAAAGAACAGATACATAAAAACTGTAGTGAAGTAAAGGAACTAATTACTTTTACTTTGTTACATTTCACCGCTGAGGCAGGGAAGAAACCAGGAGTGGCACAGATGTGGTTTGTTTCAGTTTGGTCATAAAAAAGTTTAAAGCATCTGATTTACTCTGTGGGGTTTATCTTTTGTCTCCTGTTCTTTCTCCAGCTCCTCCTCCTCTTGCTCCGCCTCCTCTTGCTTCGCCTCCTCCTGCTCCGCCTCCTCTTGCTCCGCCTCCTCCTGCTCCGCCTCCTCCTGCTCCTCCTCTTGCTTCGCCTCCTCTTGCTTCGCCTCCTCCTGCTCCGCCTCCTCTTGCTCCGCCTCCTCCTGCTCCGCCTCCTCCTGCTCCTCCTCTTGCTCCGCCTCCTCCTGCTCCTCCTGCTCCTCCTCCTCTTGCTCCGCCTCCTCTTGCTTCGCCTCCTCCTGCTCCGCCTCCTCTTGCTCCGCCTCCTCCTGCTCCGCCTCCTCCTGCTCCTCCTCTTGCTCCGCCTCCTCACAGGTGGCAGCTGCAGCTTCAGGTGCTGTGTTACCTGGAGGGGGCGTGGCCTCTCACACACAGAGCTCACAGTTTAATCTTGTTTTTCTTTATTTGATCCATTTCTGTGTTTGACCCATTGTTTGTGTCCTGTCTGGACGGTTTAAGTTTTTTCAGATTTTTTTGTGCTCATCTTTTAGTTTAACTTCAGTCTAACAGTATCCTTAAAAATGTTTGCAATTTTAGCAAACTGGGCTCATTTATAGAAAAAAAAGGAATTTTTGGCGCCTAAAAAAAGTTTTTTTTTCTTCATTTTTTTAACTCTTGATCAGTAGGGCAAGTATTAGTGGAAGTAAATGTACCAGTGCCTATCTACGCATGGTAAAAAAAAACATCTCTGGTCTTCGTCAGAATGACCCAGTGATTTTTCATCAGATTATTACAACTTATTTTATATGAATTATAAATAATTGCAATTTTTTGAGTTTACCTTGTTTAGTCAACCTTATTCCAACACATTTATATCAATTTTATATATTTTTTATTTAAATTAAGGTCAACAGGCTTTATTTAGATGATTTTATAGTGTTTTTTGTTTGTTTGTTTGTTTGTTTGTTTTTGTTTGTTTTTTTTGCGTAAAATTTACATATCACTTATTACATACTTGAGTTTTTATTTGTATAAGATAAGTAAACACACAAACAGGTAAACACACAAACAGGTAAACACACAAACAGGTAAACACACAAACAGGTAAACACACAAACAGTGCTGTCGTCCACTCCCTGGCGTTAGTCCTTAGTTTGGGCCACGTTAGGTTTGTACTTAACCAGGACCAGACCAGGACCAGGACCAGACCAGGACCAGGACCAGGACCAGGACCAGGACCAGGACCAGACCAGGACCAGGACCAGACCAGGACCAGGACCAGACCAGGACCAGGACCGGGACCGGACCAGGACCAGGAGTGCTCCAGGGCTCAACACCACACAGAGACCTCTGATTTCAGGAGGACCTGAGACCACCTGAGTCTGAACCGGACTGTCCCAGGACCTGAGTTCACCTGAGTCTGAACCGGACTGTCCCAGGACCTGAGTTCACCTGAGTCTGAACCGGACTGTCCCAGGACCAGAGTTCACCTGAGTCTGAACCGGACTGTCCCAGGACCAGAGACCACCTGAGTCTGAACCGGACTGTCCCAGGACCAGAGACCACCTGAGTCTGAACCGGACTGTCCCAGGACCAGAGACCACCTGAGTCTGAACCGGACTGTCCCAGGACCTGAGTTCACCTGAGTCAGAACCGGACTGTCCCAGGACCAGAGACCACCTGAGTCTGAACCGGACTGTCCCAGGACCAGAGACCACCTGAGTCTGAACCGGACTGTCCCAGGACCTGAGTTCACCTGAGTCTGAACCGGACTGTCCCAGGACCTGAGTTCACCTGAGTCTGAACCGGACTGTCCCAGGACCAGAGTTCACCTGAGTCTGAACCGGACTGTCCCAGGACCAGAGACCACCTGAGTCTGAACCGGACTGTCCCAGGACCAGAGACCACCTGAGTCTGAACCGGACTGTCCCAGGACCTGAGACCACCTGAGTCTGAACCGGACTGTCCCAGGACCTGAGACCACCTGAGTCTGAACCGGACTGTCCCAGGACCAGAGACCACCTGAGTCTGAACCGGACTGTCCCAGGACCTGAGTTCACCTGAGTCTGAACCGGACTGTCCCAGGACCAGAGACCACCTGAGTCTGAACCGGACTGTCCCAGGACCAGAGACCACCTGAGTCTGAACCGGACTGTCCCAGGACCTGAGTTCACCTGAGTCTGAACCGGACTGTCCCAGGACCTGAGACCACCTGAGTCTGAACCGGACTGTCCCAGGACCTGAGACCACCTGAGTCTGAACCGGACTGTCCCAGGACCAGAGACCACCTGAGTCTGAACCGGACTGTCCCAGGACCAGAGACCACCTGAGTCTGAACCGGACTGTCCCAGGACCTGAGTTCACCTGAGTCTGAACCGGACTGTCCCAGGACCTGAGTTCACCTGAGTCTGAACCGGACTGTCCCAGGACCTGAGACCACCTGAGTCTGAACCGGACTGTCCCAGGACCTGAGACCACCTGAGTCTGAACCGGACTGTCCCAGGACCTGAGTTCACCTGAGTCTGAACCGGACTGTCCCAGGACCTGAGACCACCTGAGTCTGAACCGGACTGTCCCAGGACCTGAGTTCACCTGAGTCAGAACCGGACTGTCCCAGGACCAGAGACCACCTGAGTCTGAACCGGACTGTCCCAGGACCAGAGACCACCTGAGTCTGAACCGGACTGTCCCAGGACCTGAGTTCACCTGAGTCTGAACCGGACTGTCCCAGGACCTGAGTTCACCTGAGTCTGAACCGGACTGTCCCAGGACCTGAGTTCACCTGAGTCTGAACCGGACTGTCCCAGGACCAGAGACCACCTGAGTCTGAACCGGACTGTCCCAGGACCTGAGACCACCTGAGTCTGAACCGGACTGTCCCAGGACCAGAGACCACCTGAGTCTGAACCGGACTGTCCCAGGACCTGAGTTCACCTGAGTCTGAACCGGACTGTCCCAGGACCAGAGACCACCTGAGTCTGAACCGGACTGTCCCAGGACCTGAGACCACCTGAGTCTGAACCGGACTGTCCCAGGACCAGAGACCACCTGAGTCAGAACCGGACTGTCCCAGGACCTGAGTTCACCTGAGTCTGAACCGGACTGTCCCAGGACCTGAGTTCACCTGAGTCTGAACCGGACTGTCCCAGGACCTGAGACCACCTGAGTCTGAACCGGACTGTCCCAGGACCTGAGACCACCTGAGTCTGAACCGGACTGTCCCAGGACCTGAGTTCACCTGAGTCTGAACCGGACTGTCCCAGGACCTGAGTTCACCTGAGTCTGAACCGGACTGTCCCAGGACCAGAGACCACCTGAGTCAGAACCGGACTGTCCCAGGACCTGAGTTCACCTGAGTCTGAACCGGACTGTCCCAGGACCTGAGTTCACCTGAGTCTGAACCGGACTGTCCCAGGACCTGAGACCACCTGAGTCTGAACCGGACTGTCCCAGGACCTGAGTTCACCTGAGTCTGAACCGGACTGTCCCAGGACCTGAGTTCACCTGAGTCTGAACCGGACTGTCCCAGGACCTGAGTTCACCTGAGTCTGAACCGGACTGTCCCAGGACCTGAGTTCACCTGAGTCTGAACCGGACTGTCCCAGGACCAGAGACCACCTGAGTCTGAACCGGACTGTCCCAGGACCTGAGACCACCTGAGTCAGAACCGGACTGTCCCAGGACCTGAGTTCACCTGAGTCTGAACCGGACTGTCCCAGGACCTGAGTTCACCTGAGTCAGAACCGGACTGTCCCAGGACCAGAGACCACCTGAGTCTGAACCGGACTGTCCCAGGACCAGAGACCACCTGAGTCTGAACCGGACTGTCCCAGGACCTGAGTTCACCTGAGTCTGAACCGGACTGTCCCAGGACCTGAGTTCACCTGAGTCTGAACCGGACTGTCCCAGGACCTGAGTTCACCTGAGTCTGAACCGGACTGTCCCAGGACCAGAGACCACCTGAGTCTGAACCGGACTGTCCCAGGACCAGAGACCACCTGAGTCTGAACCGGACTGTCCCAGGACCTGAGTTCACCTGAGTCTGAACCGGACTGTCCCAGGACCTGAGACCACCTGAGTCTGAACCGGACTGTCCCAGGACCAGAGACCACCTGAGTCAGAACCGGACTGTCCCAGGACCTGAGTTCACCTGAGTCTGAACCGGACTGTCCCAGGACCTGAGTTCACCTGAGTCTGAACCGGACTGTCCCAGGACCTGAGACCACCTGAGTCTGAACCGGACTGTCCCAGGACCTGAGACCACCTGAGTCTGAACCGGACTGTCCCAGGACCAGAGACCACCTGAGTCTGAACCGGACTGTCCCAGGACCTGAGTTCACCTGAGTCTGAACCGGACTGTCCCAGGACCTGAGTTCACCTGAGTCTGAACCGGACTGTCCCAGGACCAGAGACCACCTGAGTCAGAACCGGACTGTCCCAGGACCAGAGACCACCTGAGTCAGAACCGGACTGTCCCAGGACCTGAGTTCACCTGAGTCTGAACCGGACTGTCCCAGGACCAGAGACCACCTGAGTCTGAACCGGACTGTCCCAGGACCTGAGACCACCTGAGTCTGAACCGGACTGTCCCAGGACCTGAGTTCACCTGAGTCTGAACCGGACTGTCCCAGGACCAGAGTTCACCTGAGTCTGAACCGGACTGTCCCAGGACCTGAGACCACAGGTCTAAGTTTGTGGACATTGGCTCTCACCGGGGTTCGCTGCAGTCCCAGAGTTTTGAAGAAATGGATTTGTAACCCCTTCCCTTTCTGTGCTTTTCCATAAACTGGGAATTCAACAAAGGGGGCTGGGCCCAGGGAGGTTTGGAGTCTTCCCTTAATGAATGAAATAATCTTTTTAAAGCAGCATTTTGTTTTTCCTCTGGTTTTCTGTGTTTATTATTAAAGTGTTTGAAGATCTGAACTATTTAAGTGTAAGCAAAAAATTAAGAAATTGAGTCGGGTGCAATATTTTCTCCCAGCACTGTTGCAGTGGTTTGGAGCTGGAGCTGGTTGTTTTAGTTTATTGTTGGCACTGTTTGTGCCAAACTGAACCAAACAACGCCACAAGGCTTCTCATATGTTCCAAAAGTCACTGTATGTTGATAACGACAAACAAAACACTAAATAAATTCCCATATAAGTTAACAAAATGCACCAGAGACAACAGAACAAAAGCAGCGCTGACCTGTGTCCAAAACTAACACAAACTCATGAAGAACTGTCGCCAGTTTTGCCATAAAATACCAGAATACGCTGTATTATCAGCAACTCCTGACTTATCCATGAATGGGAACTGTCAGAAAGTCTTTTCTGTTGATAGTTATTTTAATTTGAAGGTGCTTCAGTTGTTGATGCATTAATGATGTCACTTCCTGTTGTCGTGTGCAGTGATGGCTCTTTTTAAAAATTCGGCTCCCACCATTCTCAAACTGGAGTCCCTGAACCATTGGTTAGGGGTCAGCGAAAAAACATTTAATTAATTGCTAATAATTAATAATCATTAACTTTGCTGTGGTATATCATTTTAAACACTGATAAATGTTGGAACCACTGTGGCAATAAAATAAACATTCTGAGCGATTAACCCTCAGTGATATTTGGACGTTTAAAACTCCTGATGATTGTGATGTACCTCCTAAGTCACAGGAGCAGAGGGGGTCCTTTTCTCACCTGTAAGGGGCCCCTGGCCCCAAAAAGTTTGAGAACCCCTGCCTCTCGTGGCTTCCAAATGGTTCTTCATTCAGTATCACTCTGAGCATTTTATTTAGCCTTATTTTACCAATTATGAATGGTTAGTGTGATTTTTTCAATCAGTGTTTTCATAAAGGACTTATTCTTATGCAAATGCTGCTTCTTTTTTTGGTCTTTGCTCATTTCTTCACTTTTTCCCAACAAGCTTGCATTGAACTCAGTCTTACCCGTTACTCGTCTCTTTCTGTCGCACCTGAACCACTCCACTCTCGTCTTCTTAGCCCACCGTACTTCTTTCACATAAAGATTCAATCCTAGTCTGTCCTCACAAGTGAAGGCTGCATGGTGTGTCCCTGAACATTAAAGTATGCTGTGCTTGTGCAGGAGCAGCTGATGTTTCCAAAAGTAAGTGAATATTTTTGTGTAGAACTGTATAAGTCAGTAAGTGTTGCTGAGTCTGCGTGCATCTGGAGCACGCTGTGACTGTTGTGCCTGTACCTGGCTTCATGCTGCTGTGTTATAGCCTTTAATGAGGCGCATGGCTTTCCTTCGTTAGCCTTTATGTTTGCTAATTCCACTGATTTAATTTTGAGCTTCATGCCTGTAACTGTGTTAATTGTATCTTGCCTGTGATTTGATACCAGACTGTCCTTATGTTCACTCTGCCACTTTTTAACCTCAGGCATTGCAGTTACGCAGTTTAGCCACAAGGGGGCACTGTAGTCCACAGAATACACTTTAGGTCTCTAGACCATGAAATAATGTTTTGTTTTTCTCATTACATCATTGTACAGTGGTTTATTCTAAATATCCAGAGATATCATTACTTACATTAGTAACTCCTCTTTGGCAGCTTTAACCTCAGACTCAACCTTCTGCCCAAATATTCACTGTCCCTCCTCTGCACCCATCTCAGTCTGGAAACTTTATCTCTAAAACATCTAACTGATGGACTCTATCCTAATCCTATCCATCCTCGTCATGAACAAAGGGAACAGAAACATCTTCAGTTCTGCTTCCTCCTCCACTTCTGCTCCTGTCTGTTCCTCCAAACCATACTGCGTCCCAAGTCTCTCAAAAGAGAAAAGTATGTGAGCCTCTGAAGAAAGTGGAGCCGTGTAGCTGTGATAGTTGTCTCTGTCCACCACATCTTAGCCGTATTTTAAAGAAGGACTACTTGTAGCACAAGTTCATTTTGACATCTGGAGCCTGTTTCCCGTGTTTCCTCGGCTGTAGCTCTGCAGATCGATGAGGAGACGCTCGAAAATAGAACTCCAATCTGAACAGCGCCGGTGTGAACTCAGACTGGTTAAACAGAAAGTGGTTCATACGCAGCTGAAGCAGATTGGGGCTAGTTTGCTTTTCATTTTCTTGGCTCTTTTACTATTACTGTGGTGTAAAAACCTCTGCCATGTTCGTTGTTGCTCTTCTTCTTCTGTCTTGGTAAAATGGTTGACTCTTGCCTCCTACAGGTTATTGGGTTATTAAATTAGGCTCTAAAATGCCATTTGATTCTGTTTAAGTCTTTTGTAATCAGAAGTACAGGATTTTTATGTTAACTTTAGTAAGTTGGACCTCGTGGATCAGAAGGTACCTGTTGCGTGCTCTCTGCCAAAAACTGACACCAGGACCAGGAAGATGTCTTTCAAAACGGGATCAAAAATACAATTTGACAGGATTAAAAAATAATGCAAAAAGTAAAGTATAGTGGTAAATCAAAGAACAGAATTCAATCTGGAGTCAGGAGCAGCTGCTGCTGTAGCTCAGCATCTCTCAGAGAGAGAGCTCTTCTCAGTCTGAGGATGACACCGAGCGCCTGTTCAAGGTTTTCACAGCTTTTATCGTAAAAGGAAAGCACAAGAAAGACAAATTTATGATTAAGGTCCATCCTATACATATCTTGTTTTTCTGGACAGTTAGTCTGTTCTCACTATCAACAGAGTGGATACTGGACACTGGCCTGAGAACATAAACCTGGTTTTGGGTCAAGCTGAGCCTTTTGAAGCTGCCCCACACTGAGAGGACAGAATGGACCTCGAACAGCACTGACAACTGGCAAGGTGCCAGGTATTAGGCCAAACAAAACTTATCTACAACAAGATACACATGTTGTTAAAACTCAGCATGAGCTGTCATTGCTAAGGAGATGACCAAATAAGTAGAACATACAGTAACTATGTTAAGCAACACACATCAGTACACGCTACCAGAATCATAAATATAAAGATTAAAAATGATATCTCAAGATGAACATGTGAGGAGTCATAATCTAAGAACTTTATTGATTCATACACAGGCCCTAAACTAGGACAAATTATATCTGATACTTTAGCAAACTTAAATTTAACTTTAGCTTTAACATTTGATGTTTTTTTTTTCTGATAACAAATCCAAGTTTTATTTTATTTTTGTTTTATTTTTTAAATCTTTATTCCTTTGGTCTTTTCCTTTTGAAACTCGCCTCTCACTCGTGCTTCCTTGGAAAAAGAAGCCTCAGCTATTTTTCACACTCGTGGCTCGCACTGAAATGTGTTTTTCAGCCAAAATACATACAACAATTGCATTTATTGTTATATTTTTGCACTTACAATGAGCACTAAACACATACCTGAGGCATTTTTTAAATGTTTCAATCATTACTGGCTCCGATGGACCATGAATTTGGACTTTCACTTTTACTTGTAAAAAGGTTTGTGTATGCAATGACCAGCCTATAAATACTGTTAACACAGACCTAGTCAGCTACAGAGACCACAGGTCTATCACACTGCACGTGGCTGTTCTCATGTTAATGTTAAAAGGCTTTACTGTAGAGAAGGAGCTGCTCTCGGAGCCGCTGAGAACAACTTTTCAGCTCCGTGCTGTGGCTCTGGTGCCAGTGGATGCACAGCGGCGCCCCCCGCAGTGTGTTTGAGGGCTCAGGTGTATCCACTAAAGTTTTTTATCCTATAGGTGTTTTAACCACAGGGATCCGGGAGCCCGGATACAACCATTTCTGAAACTGGGTCCATACAGATCTTTTCTGAAACGACAAGGCCATAGTCCCACCTCCTCCTGAACCCACATGTGCTAAACTCCCAACATCAACAACAACTGTGTTGTGCAGACTCTACTGAGCTGTTTATGGCTTTAAAAGCTAAATATTCTGCTATTCTCAACACAGACTAAGCCAGTTTTCTGCACATGCCCTGTGTTCTTGTCTGTGTTTTTGGTGCATTTCTGTGGCAGCGTTACAGCGCCACCAACAGGCCTGGCATAGGTGTTACAGCGTTTTCCGTGGTTTTGTGTGGACCCATGTGGACACACATTTTCTGAGATGATGCTGTGTTTACAGAAAACAATTTTGTAAAAATAATGTTGTCACGGTGTGGATATAGCCTTAGAGTGGCTGAATATTAATTTGTCATAGAAGCCAGAAGCTCCTTCTGATGCAACCTTCTCAATTTATCCAGGCTTCAGACAAACACAAAGGGCCAGATTTATCAAAGGTTTGTGTGCATACTAAATGAATAAGAAGCGCTAAAAGTGGAGCAAACCCAGGCACAGCTGAGCTTAGCCTCTCTCACAGGAGCTGAACAAACGCAGCGCAGATTTTGCTCTGCTGACTCAGTGAATATGTAAACAGAGGCGTTTTCGACAGAACGCGCAAAATTCAAGGCATAGAAAATGCAAATGAAGTCGCTTTGCTGTCGTTATTTGATTTATCACAAGTACAGGAGCTAAAAGTGCATGTAAATTTAGCACATTGGAGAAGCAGGTGCAAAGGTTTTGCGAAGGAAAGAGTGCAGCTTAAAGTGCACAGATGGGGCGCTGAAAATAAATGATAATGCTTTAAAAAGGCTCATTTACAAAGATACAACAGCAAAGTGTTGCTTTGCAGGCAGTGGAAACAAAGAGACAGACTTTACCTGCCACATTTGTCCTTGATTCTCGCTCTTGTTTTTAGAGATAGACTGATATGTTTTTTGCTTTTTTTAGGGCAGATACCGATTATTAGCATATGTTTATTAAACAGCTTATCAGATCTGCAACATGTTAAGTATTTCTTTTTATCTTTGACAATAGACATCATCGTTTTAAATTCTAACAAAAAGTACAGGGAGCTCCCAGGCTCAGCAGCAGGTCACCTGTGTGACCCCCCCCCCCCCCCCAAATTAACAAAACTATGTCATTTCGATTGTGCAGCATTTGTGCACGTTTGTGCACACAAAATGAGAATTTGTGCACAATTGTTTTTTTAGATAAAAAACATTATTTTTTTCATATCGTCCAAATCACTCCAAAATGGTGTCATTCATTTGTGCGTTGTTTGTGCACGCAAAATTAATGTAACAACAAAATGTATTTATATTGAATTTTTAAATAGGATTAATTAATATCATGTTTATTTTTCCTTAGTTCATGATCATCATCCATGAGGTGGAGGTTTGACAAAGTCAGTGCTATGGAAAGAAATGGTTTTATCAAATGAACAAATGATGGTATGGCATTTAGATTTTATTTAGTTTTATAAAAGTGTATTGTTCTGTTTGTACAGAGTATGTGTTTGTTTGATTCGTGCATTAAGGAAATGCAGTTACAGAAAAAATTTGTTTGTTTAATAAAACAAATAATTTCTGGCATATTTTGTCTCTGTGTAGTATTTTTATATAGAGTTGCACAATAATGAAATAAACACCACCAGTGTTAAATGGTAACACTGAAAAACTGTAGAAATAAGAAAAACTTGGGGCTCGGGCCTAATAAAAAAATTGCAGGTGTAGTGTTTTTACTCCTAAAGTTGGTTAATTCTAATTCCTCCTTGTACACTTTAAAAGAGTTGTCTTTAACTTCCACAGAGTTTATTCCAAAGTTGAAAATTTGCTGTGAAAAGGCCAAACGCGGATGAGACGCTCTGATACTGTCCTCTCTGTGTCAGGGCTGTTTAAAGACCAGCAGCACTGCGTCACCTGCTGGACACACACAGGTACTACAGCCACAAATCCTGTCGGTCAGATTAGTTTTTTGTGTTTGTTGATTTAGGAAACTGGTGTAATTCTGTGATAGTTTGTAATGACTGGAGGCGTAAGGTTCTAATCTAAAGGTTAAGGTGCACAGTGTCGAAAAATGTGCAAATGTTTAATCGTTTAGCAGAATGTGTCCATTTGTTTTATGCAGGGGTGTCTAAACCTGTTTTATTAAAGGTCATGTTCCAGAAAATATCTGCGGAGGAGGGCCCCTAGCTCTGTTGGAGCCCAGGGCAAGATTATACCAGCACTACCACTAAAAACAATGCATTTACATTTCACAGGTAGGAACTGTTGTTCAGTGAGTTGGTTCCACCTGTGCAGGTAAATGAGACGCACATGAGATCTGCAAGTAAACAGAGCTAAGCTACAATAACAGTGAAGAACTGATTCATTACACATTCCTCATGTTCCCTCTCAACCCTTCTGCTCCCTGTGTACATTTTTGTACATTTTGCTTGACTTTTTTTATTTTTCATTTTGGCTATTAGAGTTAAGGCCATGAATTTTTGTAGAAAATGGTCTTTTAAGCCGAATTTTTGACACCCAATTTTTTTTTTACTCTCACCTGACATTTATTCTCTATTCATGCATTTTGTACCGTTCGTGTCCCTTGTGTACAAAAATTTATGAAATATTTTTTCTGTTTTTTGTTTTTGTTTTTTTTCTCCATTTTTGGCATAAATCTCTTAAACTTGAAATGCACTCAAAGCCAAACATTAAAACAGTTTGGGAATTTTAACCCTTTAAATGCCAGTTTCATTATATTAATCTTGGAAAATGTAAAACAGAAAAACACAAAAACATAGGCAGTAGAGTGATGGGGCTTTGGTGGTGATTAAAGCCTTGCATCAGTATTTTTATGCAGTGGAAGCAAAAAACCTCCCCATTGACGTCTATTAAAACATTTTATTTTTAATCCTATTGGCATCGTAGTGTAAAACCATGCGATCTCTAATGTCAGCATTTTATTTAGCAGAAAAACTGTGAAAGATGAAGCATTCTTTCATTAAACAAACTTTTAACTATGCAACTGTGCACCTGAACCTTAGTTTAGCCTTGGCCTGTATCACTCCCACTCTTTCCGAGTCAATAAAGAGTTCTTTTATTGCTTAATCAAAGTGAACTTCAGCGTGGGCGGGGGTGGTTATGCCAACTAGGGAGTAGGCTGTTTAGCTTAAAGTTCAATTTAATAACTAGAACACCATTTGATCTAGGAATTTTCTTTTAAGGTATTAGCAGGGGTGGTAGAGTAGTAGTAGATTTTTGCTTATGCTGCTACTATAACAAATTACGCCTACATATATATTTTTAATGGCAGAAAAAGCAGAACGTGGTTGAGAATGAATCTTGACTATAAATGAAAAATATAGACAGGGCTTATACGGGGTTTAACAACAAATCAAACATACCCTATAAAGGCCAATACACACTGGACGTGCAGACGCGCCTCAAAAAAAAAAAAAAATAGGCCCCTATTGTTTTCTGTGAGAGCCTTCACACCGGGCGCGCGGCGGTGGCTGAAAACACATGGCCCCCGTATTTCTGCAGTAACAAAGTACTTCTGCAGTAACAAAGTACTTCTGCAGTAACAAAGATGGTTCTCTGCTCCGTGTGACACAGACACTCAGCTGTAAACACTGAGGGACAGTAGGGACAGGAGGGACAGTCTGTCCTCACACAGCCTGGGCCACTTCTGTCACTATGTCCAGTTATTAACAGATAAAACACATATTTTAAACTCCACGTTGTTTATGTTAAAGCCCTCTCAAGTGCCGAGACGCGCTGCGTTCAGTGTAATTTGACGCGCTGCGGCGTTCCCGTGTGCGTTGGGCTTAAGACGCGCATGCGCATTCTGTGCATTAAATCACATCACGGAGCGATCATAAGCCACTAAAAACCACACAGACACATATATGATGAGATAAAGCACTGCCTGGGTCACATGCTTTAGCGTCAGATTTTTTTTCCTCTCATATGAGCGGCCGCGGTCCGCGGCTGCTTTCTAATGTGTGTTAAAGCTGCAAAGAACAGACAGCTGATCTCCTTCCACCCGGTACTGTGTACCCCCTCTAAATCTTATGCCGGCACGTAGTACCGGGCCGTACCGGCTTGAAAGTAAGCCGGGGTCACTAACCCCAAGCCCTGTCACTTCAGTGATACATCCACAGAACTGTGTGAACTGTTTCTAAATTACTTTGTTAAAAAGGTCATCAACAAAAGAAATCACACATGAAAACAACCAGGTGATGTCATACCCACCCAATTCATTAAAGATGTTTTTAGCACAGTTGGGCCCAGCATTTTATCCTTCACTAACCAGTTTTTAACAGAAGGTGCTGTCACTTCCTGTTTTAAACATGCTGTGGTCCAAATTCTTTTAAACAACCCTTTAGGTTTTATGAATGAAAATGACATCTTTAAGAAATTTTAATCTGGTTTTAAAGCACTACACTGCACTGAAACAGCTCTCCTCAAAGTCTGTAATGACCTTCTTCTTGCCCACGATGAAGGAGAGAGCACAATTGTAATTCTTTTAGATTTGAGTGCTGCGTTTGCCACATGATTTTAATGGATCGTCTTAAAGGTAAGGTTAAGGTTAAAACCTGGGTTGGCATCACAGACACTACACTAGATTGGTTCTGTTCTTATCGCTTTAACAGAACCTTTGCGGTCACCATAGGTCATTTTACTTCCTCCTCCGCCCCCATTGCCTGTGATGTACCCCAGGGTTCTATTTTAGGTCTAATTTTATTTTCTATTTATATGCTCCCTCTAGGACATGTTATAGCATCTACTTCCATTGCTATAATGACGACACACAGATATACCATAGTCCGAAAAGATTCATTTGGTCATCAGGAAAGAGGAGAATGAGAAACTAGAGAAGTACCAAGGCCTCAAAGAAGAACCTGAGAAGGCCTGGAAAGTGAAGGCAACAGTGGTGCCTGTGGTCATTGGAGCACTCGGGGCAGTGACCCCCAAACTGGAAGAGTGGCTACAGCAGATCCCAGGAAAAACATCAGACATCTCAGTCCAGAAGAGCAAGGATACTGCGCAGAACCCTCAAGCTTCCAGGCCTCTGGTAGAGGACCCGAGCTTGGATGGATGTATATGTGGCTGGAAAAGTTAGTATTTTTTATATCTTGTTTTCTAAGCAATGAAAAAGAAAAAAGATGATCTGTACTTTATTGTATAACATTGCTTTTGATTATATTTGTTTATAAATTGTGCCTATGCTGAGATCTGCTGGGATGAATGTTTGTCTTTAGCTGAAAATAATAAAAGAAAAAAGAATTTATGAAAAATTTGTTATTTGTTGCCAAGATTTTTCATGCATTCAAGCATTATCCAGTTATATTATACAGCCTGTATGTGCATAATATGCTCAAAAGAAGGAAACAGAGCTATTTTATTATTATTTCTATCAGGATTATTTTGCATAAATCATGTGTTTATTTCTATGTGCGTAAAAAGACATTAAAATGAGAGAAAAGCAGTCACAGTCACTACCCAGCAAACATCAACCAGCGAATTAAAAACATCTAAATCAAATAGCAAAAGTACATTTGATTATACAGTATATGTTTAATTCACCAAGGTCTTAAAAAGACCTTAAAATGATAGAAAGTTCTGGTACTCAATAAGGGAAACATGGGGGAACCAAATTTCCCTGAACACTGGCCCTAGCGCCATTGGAGCCCAAGGCAAGACCATAAATAAGAGCAATACCACTAAAAACGATGCATCTGATGAAGTTTAGTGAGCATTAACCTAAATTTTTGTGGCGCATCCTAAACTGTGGCCCTGACTTATCTACAGCAGACCGGGTTAAATGTGGGATATATGAAGCCGGGGGTGGGGGGTCCATCAAACACTGATTTGAAGCTTGAGAAGTGCAGGACGTGTTTATGGGCCCTCTCCAAACTCTCTCCTGTGTCCATGAGTTCTTGGTATTTCCTTCACTGACCAGGCTCATCTTGCCAGCTGTTTACATCACAGATTGCACGCTGCAGCATGGGACAGCGGCTGGTCCCCCGTCCCTCTGCGCCCTGAGCATTTCCCTATAACACCTAAGCCACGAGCCAGGTCTGGGAGGGCCCCTCACTGCAGGTGACAGGTGTCAGCCACCAAAAAAAAAAATCCCCATCCAGCTGTTCTCTTTCTTCCAGGGGTCTCCACAGTGAACCACACATTAATTTGGGCTTGGAATTGGCCCACAGTACAGAGGAAATCTTTTGGCTTAAATACTAATTTACATTTGTCAGGTCCATCTCACACAGAAGCTTTTTACCCACACTGCCTGTGGCAGTTTGGGCCAATGAAGAATGAAGCCTGTGTGCTGCATTTGGGTCCCAGGTCTTAGTTAGGACACCCCTGGTTTAATGTAATGAATGACTAAACTAGGACTAAACCAGGTTTTAACTGTGATACAGTACAATGTACATATTGTGTCATGTGTGTGTGTTTTTTTGACATTTCACAGGTAGGAACTGTTGTTTGGTATGTTGGTTCCGTCCAGGGGCGTCGGACTTGGAGGTGAAGGGTACCGTTACCCCTGGGCCCACTGCAGGGAGGGGCCTTCAAAAACCTGGAATATGCTTGAGAAATATTGATTAAGTGAACCTGGGGGCCCACTAACACGGTTTATACAAAGGGCCCAGAGTTTCGTGCTACACCTCTGGTTCCGCCTATGCATGTAACTGAGACATGAGATCGGTAAAGCCATGAAGGCATATCCATGAGTAAAGCAGGCTAAGCTAATAAAAGATGAAGAAATAATTCATTACACATATTAAAGTCGTCATGTTCCCTTTGCACATTGCTGTCCATTTTGCCTGACTTTTCATTTTTTTCATTTTCATTTCATTTCATTATAGCTGTTAGAGCTTGGCGCATGAATTTTTGCAGTTTTTCTTGTTTTTTTCCCCAAATTTTTGACATACCATGTTTTTCATGGTATGGTATTATTTATTCACTAGTCATGCATTTTGTACCGTTCGTTAGCCTCATGTACAAAATGTACGTGCTCTTTGAACTGCAACAAAATCATTATACGTCAATATTTTTTCAGCTTCTTTGCATAAATCTCATAAAGTTGAAAACTGCTCAAAACCAAACATAATTTTTTTTTTTTTTTTTTTTTTTTTTTTTTTGGCAGTACCAGTTTTGAACCTTATTTTAGCCTTGGCCTGCATCACTCCCACTCTCTGCAGGTCAATAAAGAGTTCTTTTACTGATGATACAAAGTAAACTTTATTGTTGCTTTACACTTGCAGAGGATATGCACACTAGGAAATATTTATTATTTAATGATAAATTCTATTTTATAAGTGGGGCACTGCATGATCTGTTTATCAAGTTTAAGATGAGCTAACACCCAAGATGTGAATTTTGGAAAAGTACAAAAAGTAGAAAAAGTACATTTCTCTCACCACACCACACAGATTTGTGAGTTAATGTCTGGTTACTCTTGGCTTGTTACATAGACTTCAACAGCGCCACCTTGAGGCCACCTGTGTAAAAGCTTGCCACTATGAGTCCACCGTCGAACTACAATTGGTTAATGCCAGGTGACGTCACGTGGGTGCATACTTAACGACATTTTGGGATGTAAGTGACAGATTCCCCTGAGTGTTTAAGTGACACAGACAGATCTCAGGTCTGAAAGCTCCAAAAAGCTCCCAAACCCTCAACTACTGTTTACTGCAGCCCTAGTGCCTTGATCACTGAACAGTTTGGACACTCCACGCCATTTTCCCGTTAATCATATGATGCTTGCATATCACATGATTAACGGGAAAAAAATGTTTGCCAAACTCCACTAATAATGGACTTCTGTAAACAAACTATGAGTGATTTGAGTATTTATAAACCAGGCATTAAAAACCATGTGTTATATTCAAACCATACTTTACTTTTACGATCAAAACGCTCTGGATTAATGCAGCTGTTATTGCCTTAAGATGGAAGCTAGTTTACCTATTAGTGGGTGAAAAACTTCATGTCTGTGTGAGATGGACCTGACAAATGTAAATTAGTATTTAGGCCAAAAGATTTCCGCTATGGGCCAGTTCCAAGCCCGAGTTAATGTGTGGGTCACTGTGGAGAAAGAAAGATTTATCAGGTACCCCACACATGTCACCTGCAGTGAGGGGCCCTCCCAGAGCCGGCCCCTGGCACAGCTCACAGTTTAGGAGGCGCCGCACAGAGAAGTTTAAGTTAATGCTCACTAAAGTTTATCAAATGTTTTGTTTTTAGTGGTCGTGCTGTAGGAGGGGGCTCTTATTTAAAATCTTGCCTTGGGCTCCAACAGAGCTAGGGCCGGCTCTGGGCCCTCCTCTGCAGATATTTTTTGGTACATGACCTTTAATAAAACAGGTTTAGACACCTCTGCATTAAACAAATGTACAAATTCTAGTAAACGATTAATCATTTGCACATTTTTGGACACTGTGCACCTTAACCTTTAGAACACGTCTCTTCCTTACGCCTCCAGTCATTACAAACTATCACAGAATTACGCCATTTTCCTAAATCAACAAACACAAAAAAAAAAAAAAAAAAAAAGTGTGTGTCCAGCAGATGAGGCAGTGCTCCCGGTCTTTAAATAGCCCTGACACAGAGAGGACAGTATCAAACCATCTCATCCAGAATCAGTGAAGAAACGACCTGGTCCCATTCTTCAGAGATGACTCTGCAGCTCCTCTCCAGTAAGACTTTAAACCACAGACTTCAGCCTTTTAGTTTTATTCTCAGATTTTTTTGTGGGATTTGGTTAAAAATTAAGAAAGATATTGGTTTAAAATCAGTGTGGATTTTTGGTTGTTTTTCTTTTTCCTTTTTTTCCTGCTTTAGACCTGGTTTAGTCCTTGTTTAGATCTGATTTAGTTCTAGTTTAGTCTTGGTTTAGTCCTGGTTTAGGCCTGGTTTAGGCCTGGTTTAGAGCTCTAAAACTAATTTGGTGTTTTCTTTCTTCCTCTCCTCTCTCCCCAGCGCTGCTGCTCCTCGCTCCTCTGTGGTGCGTTCAGGCTCAGCTCCATGCGTCCATAGAGCCCAGCGACCATTACTTCCTTATCGGATCCAAGGCAGAGCTGGAATGTTCGGTCCAGAACTGCTCCGACTCTCCCAAGATCACCTGGCATTTGCAGGCGGACCTGGAAGCGAGTAACATCACCAATAACGACACCCGCTCCACTCTGACCTTTGACTCTGTGAGCAAAGAACACTGTGGGGAGGTGGCGTGCCATGTCGCCTGCGGGGAGGAAGAGGTGTCGGCCGTGACCTCCGTAAAAGTCTACTGTGAGTATTTAAATCTATTTATCTTCTATTTGAGGAAGTCTAACTCTTCAGTCAACAGCAGTGTGACAAATGAGACTCTGGACCTCATCTGGGCTTCATTATGAAGCCTTTCTGACAGAGCAGGACCTAGAGTCAGTTCCAGTCCTGGCTCACCACAGAACAGCCACAAACCTCATCCACAGAGCTGTGTCGGGGCCTTAGTTCACTGACATGTTCTGATCTCTTGTCTCCACAGCCTCACCCAGTGCTCCTGACATCTTTGGCTCGTTGGTTGTGAATGAAGGGGCTTCCTCCTCTCTGCTCTGTAGGGTTCAGGGCATGTACCCCCCAGAACTGTTCACCGTAGAGTGGCTCAGAGGGAACGAGACCCTCAACAATCACACTGGAAACTCCGGTGATGTCAGGATCTGGAACCAGGTTGAGTTCGAACCAAAGAGAGAGGACGCCGAGGAGGACTTCATCTGCAGAGCCACGATGGACCTCCCCCAGCTGCCCCTAGAGGAGAGGACATGGGAGTCCAGCGTCAGACTGGACGTGCACTGTGAGTGAGGAGGGGTAGGATGGGTTCTGGTCAGATTTACTCAGTCCTTTAGGGTGTATGATTGCAGTTCTGTTAGTCGGGAAATGGAGAATCTAAATGTTCCTTAGTGAAGAGGACGTGTACAGACGGGGTTTAGACGAACTGAACACAAGTCAGACTCATATCGTTACTGACATGACCTGCACCATGCCCTGTAGTGCAGGGGTCAAAAACTATGATGTCCAAGGGCCAGAACTTTTCTTGGCAGACACTGTAAGGGCCAGATGCTTTCATAAAATAAATCCATGTAATATTGAATGCTAAACAGTATAATATTATTTGAGATATACATTTTCTGCTTGCATATAAGTCGCACTTCTGATAACTGAGCCCTGACACGTTTGTCATTAAAGTTTATTTGCTATAAGCAAGGCTTCATTGGAGAGAGCCAATATGTCCAATATGGACATAAGTTAAAGTTTTTTAACTTTATGAAACAAATTAATGTAGCTATTTGTTTAAGTAATGTCTATTAAAATGAAAACAATTATGTTAGAATTGGACTGTGAGAACAGTTTGAGTTTTTTGAGAAAACCAATAAGGCAATCTCAGTCAAACTTGCTGTGCAGGCAGAGTTTGGGTACAGCTACAAAAAGCATTTTGATTTTTTTGTTCTACAATGTTCTATACCAGAAAAAAAGAAAAAAATCTTTTTATTGCCATATTGAGCTTTTCAGGCTGAGATAAATACTTTTTGGATGTTTAGTTAAACCTGCAGAGTAAGAGTCCAAACTGTGACAAAAAGGTTGGGGAAGCTGGGGTGCTTCAGTCACATGGTGCTTGGACATGTGACTGACCAAAAATTGGCCGATTGTCTAAAAAAAAAATAATAATAATAAAATATTGGCTGATATATCGGCCGACCTCTTTTCTGCGGGCCAGATGGAGATGGCCAACAGTTCACATTCACTGCTGTAGAGGAAAGATGCCTATATTAGTAGAAGTGGCAGTACTACTAGAACTACTCTTAGTATTAGTAATGCTATTTTAGTAGTATTTTAGTAGTAGTTGTTGTAGTAACAGTAGTATTTTAAAATGTCCGATTGTCTCTTATTTGTTTATTATTCACAGATGCTCCAAACATCACCTCAGTCTCAGACGAAGTTCAGATGATGGCTGGCTCCAGTGTCACTCTGAACTGTTCTGCAGACGGAAACCCCAGCCCCAGCTTCTCCTGGAGCTTCAGTCACACAAAGGAGGAGTGTGAGGAGAGCACCTCTCCAGAGGAGTCTGAGGCTGTGGGATCAGGCTCTGAGCTGGCGCTGGACTCTGTCACAGTGTCCCAGACTGGACTGTACCAATGCACTGCCTCAAACACAGAGGGAAATGTTAAGTCAACTCCAGTAAAGGTCACTGTCCACGGTGAGTGCACCGCTACAGCCATGTTCACTTTATTTTAAGAACTGAGTGTCAGCGGTCCAGAGACACAGAGAGAGTGGAAAAGAGGTGCAGAGGTGTGTGCAGCAGGTTGGAATGAGTGGAGAGGTGTCAGGAGTGTTGTGTGATAAACGTTTCAGCAAGAATGAAAAGAAAGGTGTACAAGACTCTGGTGGTCTGTACTAACACCGCATTGGTCCATAACTGTCAATGCTGTCACCCCATTGGTCCATAACTGTCAATGCTGTCATCCCATTGGTCCATAACTGTCAGTGCTGTCATCCCATTGGTCCATAACTGTCAATGCTGTCATCCCATTGGTCCATAACTGTCAATGCTGTCACCCCATTGGTCCATAACTATCAGTGCTGTCACCCCATTGGTCCATAACTGTCAGTGCTGTCACCCCATTGGTCCATAACTGTCAGTGCTGTCATCCCATTGGTCCATAACTGTCAATGCTGTCATCCCATTGGTCCATAACTGTCAGTGCTGTCACCCCATTGGTCCATAACTGTCAGTGCTGTCACCCCATTGGTCCATAACTGTCAGTGCTGTCATCCCATTGGTCCATAACTGTCAATGCTGTCATCCCATTGGTCCATAACTGTCAGTGCTGTCATCCCATTGGTCCATAACTGTCAGTGCTGTCATCCCATTGGTCCATAACTGTCAGTGCTGTCATCCCATTGGTCCATAACTGGAGAAATATAAGAGTGACCACACATTATTTTAATGTGGCATAAAATACAGAGTTTTTATTTCCAGCCAAGAGCTAAGAGCTCCTCCAAGACATTGTCTCTATTTCTCAGTGTAGTGCCAAGACCTGGACTCAAACCAGGGATCTTCTAGTTCAGGGTATAATGCTCTCTTGAGCCACAAAGCTCTTGATCCAGATAAAAGATTATCCTTGGCTTATTACTGACCTTAGACCTTCTGTAAAATCTAACCATTGCTGTCATCTGGCTCGACAGGTCTTTATTTTACTTGTTCTGGATTCTTTTAATGGGTTAAAATGGTGTGAATTGTTTCTGTTTTCATATTGTCTTATAATATTAACAGCTGTGACATACTCTGAGTGATCTCATTGGTTGTTTCTGCTTCAGCTGCTCCCACAACAATGTCCCTGACTGTTAGTACTGAAGAAGATGGGCGGAAAATTACCTGTAAAACAGACGGAGCCCCGCTCCCAGAGATAGTCCTGAAGAAGGGCGGGGAGGAGCTGGACAACAAGAACTGCACCCACACCCTGTCCTACACCTTCACTGCTGAAGACGTGCAAGAAGAAACTGTGTTTGAGTGTGAAGCCACCAATGAGCATGGGTCAGTGACGGAGAGTGCCACAGTTCATCCCATAGGTCAGTGTGTAAAAACAACTCCTGTGCATACAGTGTGAGTGGTTAGCACCGCTACCTCACAGGGTTTGGAGTTTGAAACCCAGACTGCTGTTTCTGTGTGAAGTTTGCATGTTCTCCCCGTGTCTGGGTGGGTTTTTTTTTTGGGTGCTCTGGTTTCACCTGGAGGCTAATCCTCCAGCTGGGTACTCCAGACCAGGATCCTGGCTCAGATCTGGTCCCCTGCTCCTGACAGGTTTAACCTGTGACACTGAAGGATGGGTCAAATACAGAGGACAGATTTTCCTTTGGGGAGAATAAAGTCAACCTTACCTTACGTGTTTCAGGAGAAGGACAGTCTGTACTAGTGCTGCGATCAAGACCAAGACTTTCAGGGCTGAGGCCATGTTGAGACCAAGTCCAAAACAAACTGAACCTAAAAAACAAAAAAACAGAAACACAGATTACTAAAAGTGAGTGGCTCAAATAAATCTCTTAAACACCGATTCAAGTAACTCCCAAATATTACTCCGCTCAGGGACACTCTGTCACAGAATCCTTTGCAAAACGTATGAAATAAACGCCCAAAATGTTACACATTCATATTATTTTTAAAATTTTGCTCCAGGTTTTTCCACCCCTTAAATTTGTCATCAAAGAAACAAATATGTCCCGCTCCTCAGAGATGACTGTGCAGCTCCGCTTCAGTAAAACCTTAGACCCCAGATTTCATCCTTTGATTTTTATTCTCAGATATTTTGTGGGATTTGATTGTAAATTTAGAAAGATATTAGTTTAAATTCAGTTTGTTTTGTAATTTATGTCATTTAGACTTGGTTAAAACCTGGTTTAGTCCTGATTTAATCTTGGTTTAGACCTGGTTTAGACCCAGAATACTCCTAAATTAGTCCTGATTTATACCTGGTTTAGTCTTGGTTTAGACCTGGTTTAGACCTGGTTTAGACCTGGTTTAGTCTTGGTTTAGACCTGGTTTAGTCTTGGTTTATACCTGGTTTAGTCTTGGTTTAGACCTGGTTTAGTCTTGGTTTAGACCTGGTTTAGTCTTGGTTTAGACCTGGTTTAGACCTGGTTTAGACCTGGTTTAGACGTAGTATAGTTCAGGTTTAGACCCAGAATAGTCCTGGTTTAGACCTGCTTTAATCCTGATTCAGTCCTGATTTAGTCCTGGTTTCATTGTCCTCTAATAATAATTCTGGGTTTTCTTTCTTCCTCTCGTCTCTCTCCTCAGTGCCCAATCCTCTCCCGGTGTCTGTAGAGCCCAGCGACCTTTACTTCCTTATCGGATCCAAGGCAGAGCTGGTCTGTTCTGTTCAGAACTGCTCCGACTCTCCCAAGATCACCTGGCATTTGCAGAAGAAACAGCTGTCAGAGAGTACCATTACCACTAAAGGTGACCAGTCCACTCTGACCTTTGACCCTGTGAAAGAAGAACACAGGGGGGACCTGTCGTGCCGTGCCACCTGCGAGGAGGGAGAGGGGTCGACCGAGTCCTCTTTACAAGTCTACTGTGAGTATTCAAATCTATTTATCTCATATTTGAGGAAGTCTTCAGTCAACAGCAGCATGTTGGGGTTTAACGATACGTATCGAGAATTGTTTAGATCTGATTCAAGAATGATATCAGCTGATTTAGAACGACACGATTCAAAACCTTCATATTGAAACAATCAATACAGTAACTTTTATGCCAAAAATCATAAAAGTTTACTCTGAAATCCAGCATCGCAGCCGGGGTTGATTATGTCCAGAGAGTGAAGCACAGTTGAATAGAACGTTTTATTTCATTAAAAACACTAAAATGACATCAAAAAGACGTATCTGGGTTTATTTTAACATGCACATTTCTAATATTGATATTTCTGACATTATCGTATTTTTCCATGTATATTGATATACACTACCTAGAAAACAATACAATTCAATACAAGGTAATGTGTATCAAAGGAATAAAAACCTATACATTAATATAGTAACTGTATCATTACACCCCCAGCAGCATGACAGAAGTTATCTCTGACAAATGAAACTCATCTGGGCTTCATTATGAAGCCTTTCTGACAGAGCAGGACCTAGAGTCAGTTTCAGTCCTGGCTCCAGCTGCTCTCACCACAGAACAGCCACAAACCTCATCCACAGAGCTGTGTCGGGGCCTTAGTTCACTGACATGTTCTGATCTCTTGTCTCCACAGCCTTACCCAGTGCTCCTCCTCAAACCTATGGCTCGTTGGTTGTGTCTGAAGGGGTTTCCTCCTTTCTGCTCTGTAAGATTGAGGGCATGTACCCCCCAGAACTGCTCACCTTAGACTGGCTCAGAGGGAACGAGACCCTCGACAGTCACACAGGAAAGCCCGGTGATGTCAGGATCTGGAACGAGCTTGAGTTCGAACCAAAGAGAGAGGACGCCGAGGAGGACTTCACCTGCAGAGCCACGATGGACCTCCCCCAGCTGCCCCTAGAGGAGAGGACATGGGAGTCCAGCATCAGACTGGACGTGCACTGTGAGTGAAGAGGGGTAGGATGGGTCCTGGTCAGATTTACTCAGCCCTGGGTCTTAGAGTGCATGATTGGAGTTCTGTTAGTCGGGAAATGGAGAATCTAAATGTCACATAGTGACGAGGACGTAAACAACAAGTCATATTGTTACTGACATGACCCACACCCTGTTCCCTAGTGGAAAGGTGCATATATTATTAGTAGTGGCAATACTATTAGAACTTCTAGTAATAACAGTAATGCTATTTTAGTAGTTGTTGTAATAGTAGTAGTGTTTTAAAATGACCTATTGTCTCTTATTTGTTTATTATTCACAGATCCTCCAAACATCACCTCAGTCTCAGACACAGTTCATGTGTTGGTCGGCTCCAATTCCACTCTGAACTGTTCTGCAGATGGACACCCCAGCCCCAGCTTCTCCTGGAGCTTCAGTCACATAAGTGAGGGGTGTGAGCCGGGCGCCTCTCCAGAGTATGAGCCTGTGGGATTAGACTCTGAGCTGGAGCTGGACTCCCTCACAGTGTCCCATACTGGACTGTACCAATGCACTGCCTCAAACACAGAGGGAAAGGCCAAGTCACTTCCAGTACACGTCACTGTCCACGGTGAGTGCACCGCTACAGCCATGTTCACTTTATTTTAAGAACTGAGTATCAGCGGTCCAGAGACACAGAGAGAGTGGAAAAGAGGTGCAGAATAAAGCCGACCTTACCTTACGTGTTTCAGGGGAAGGACAGTCTGTTCTAGTGCTGTGGTCAAGACCAAGACTTTCAGGGCCAAGGCCATGTCGAGGCCAAGTCCAAAACAAACCAAACCTAAAAAAAAAAAAAAAAACACAGCTTCAAGTAACTCCCAAATATTACTCCGCTCAGGGAGTAATTTTACTTATTGTATATTGTTAAAAGTGTTTCTGTTTTCATATTATCTTATAATACTAACAGCTGTGGCATACTCTGAGAGGTTTCATTGGTTGTTTCTGCTTTAGTTCTTCCCACAGAAATGACCGTGACTGTTGGTCCTGAAGACGAGGAGAAGCAGCGGACAATTACCTGTGAATCAGACGGAACCCCGCCCCCAGAGATGGTCCTGAAGAAGAACGGGGAGGAGCTGGAGAGAAAGGCCTGCACCCACACTCTGTCCCACACCTTCCAGAGTGAGGTGCAAGAAGCCACTGAGTTCGAGTGTGAAGCCATCGATCATTTCGGGTCAATTACGGAGAGTGTTACGGTCGAACCCATAGGTCAGTGTGTAAAAGCAGCTCCTGTGCATTTAATTATACAGCTCCGCAAAGCATGGCAGAGTTCAATTGGCATCTGTAAAGAGCCACAACAAATTTTATTGCACAAAAGTGGCTTAGCCTATAACTGAAATATAGCCTATGGAGGTTATTCATTATTGCAAACTAACAAAGACCTGTGTTAAATACTCACTTCACTGATTATCTTTTAATGGGCCACCAAACAACAGAGTAATATACACGAGCCATCCAGTAACGATTTCTCTGTGGGTTTATTAAACTTAGGCTACAATTCTCTACAAATTAGGTTATAAACAGCTATAATAACAGTTCATAGCATATTCTGAAAGACAAAGAAAGTTTTATTTTAAATCAACAGGATGATGCAGATGCACGTAGCTTCAAAGTCATCTACATATTTCTTTATTAACTTTACATAACCAGATGTCAGATTCCCAAAGAGCTGAAAGAGCAAGGCTAATGAGCTGCATGCAACTCTAAAACCATAGGTATCAGATGTCAGAGCTGGGTACTCCTGACCAGGGTCCAGGCTCTTTCACAGTGACAGCTTTCACTTATTAAAATGAAAACCTGTGTGTTTAAGGGTAAGGACAGTCTGTACTGGTGTTGAAGTCAAGACCATACTTATCAAGACCAAGACTCATCCAATACCACAGTGAACCGAGACCAGGACTTTTAGGGTCGAGACCATGACGAGACGAAAGAGTCCAAGGCAGACCGAGCCTAAACACAAAATAAAGCAAAAAAAGAAACAAAGATTGTTAAAAGTGGCTCAAATAAAAGGAAGAAAAGTCACTACATATTACCTTCTAGTGACCATTGCTGTCCACTACTTTTACTGATGCATTGTGGGAAATTCTGAGTGCACTACCTGCGCTTCCTCTTGTAAACAGCACATGACGGTGTCGGAGCCTGCCGTCCTCCTGATGGGGGCCAGACCCTTACCCTAACAGGTCTGGGCACAGACCGGTTCTAATGGTCCTGGCCTGACTGCATCTGAGGTTCAGGATTAATGCCACGCCTCCACCTCTCCTCCAGTTTTGGCCCCAAAAACCTTACTGACATTCACCCAACACCACATGTGTCTGTTCTCCATACCCCACTCTCTCTTCCCCTTCACGTCTCATTATGTTTTCTGTTTTCAGAGCCCGCCAAATAAACCTGAAGACTCAAGAGGGGGGTCCCTAAAGCCAGGTGGACTCACCCAGCCATCACCACATCCTCATCCCTCTGTCCTGGCTCAAGCCCATTCTTCAAAAAAAAAATCCAAATAAAGTTAAATTAAGTTCCAAATAAAGTTGTGGCATGGTCCTTGAATCTACATTTAAACCACAGTAGAATTATACATTTACTACACACAAACTTATGCATCATTTCTTTAATTTTCACCTTTTAATCAAATAAAAATAAAGGTTTTATAACAACATCGACATAAACTTCATAGTGTCCGATGGTGATAATAAACTTGATCTACAACTAAACAGAAACCTGGCTACAACAGGATGATTATGGAAGGGTTAATGAAGCCACTCCTCCAAGTCATGTAAACTTTCAAATAGCTGTGGTTATTAGTAGTTTTAGCGTCTGCAGTAGGGCTGCAACGATTCATCGAGGTATTCGAGTAATTCGATTAGTTAAAAGCTTCGATTAACATTCTTTGCCTCGAAGCTTCGTTTCATTAATGTAAATAGGAACTTTGTGTGCAGAGAACGAAGTTTCTGCGTGGTTAATACACAACACACTAGCGACAGTAAGGCAGTGGTTGGGTTATAAACTGAATACATTTGAGTTGTAGTTCGCATTTTAAATGTGTGTATAAACTACGTAGAGAACAGCACCATCGTGAAAGAGGTTTTAGAGGAAACGGCGTCCTCCAAGCGTCGCACTGTTTGGCTAATGCTACAGCTAACGCACAGAGCAGCTTAAATACTGACTCTGGAGACCCTGCAGACGACAAAAACACTAAGAATCACAGAGAAAGTATTCTTATTACCTCTGTAAAACCTTTGTTCAGCAGGTGGCAGCAAACTGTCAAAAATGAACAGCGTAGTGTGATGTGCAACCCGCAGCAGTAACTTTACTTTGTTTATGTAGCTATGCTAATTAGCCGTGTGGGCTCAGTGGTGTTAGCGTCTTTTAACAGGCTCCTGGTGTATAAATGATAACAGATATCACTTTTAGAAGCAGAGAGGATTACAACTAAAATACTTTTCTAACTGTTAAGGGAATGCACACTGCTGCAGCTTTTGCATTGTTCTGTATAGGCATTTACAAATATTATTATTAAATGTATAATTAGTATATAATAATAAAGCCCAGTATAAGTAAGTATAAAGTAAAAGTAGTAATTAGTATAATTAGTAGACCATATCGTAATGTATAATAATAATACCTACATTTACAAAGCTATTTGCAATGTAATGCATTAAAATATGAAAAAACACTTCTTAATGTTAGACTGACAGATTCACAGATGTGCATTAAAATGTGTTACGTTTTAAAATATGCAGACACGCAGGAGTATCTCTTATTCAATTAATCAAACAAAATAATCAAGAGATTACTCGATTACCAAAATAATCGATAGCTGCAGCCCTAGTCTGCAGAGTCTCCACAGTCAGTATTTAAGCTGCCCTGGAGCTAGCAGCAGCATCAGCCATAACTCAGGAAAGTGCGGTGCTTGGAGGACACTAATTTCTGCTGAATTCGATTTTACATTTGGCTATTTTTGACATCGTCCAAAATTAAAAACGTGAATTAATCAAATTAATTTGATTTATCGCCCAGCCCTAGTTTGTAATTATCTAGCCTACCGGCCTCCTGGTCCCTATTCAGAATTTTTAATCAAGTTCTCCGACCTTCTATCCAGTATAGTGTTAGCCTGGGATAAGATTGTAATAGTAGGGCATTTTAACATTCATGTTGTTGACAGCAGCGACATGAATCTGGGCTCTATTAGACAACGCTGATTTCATTCAAAACATAAATGAACCCACTCATAGTCACCAGCACAGCCTGGACCTTGTTTTAACCTCTGGTATAGAGATTACTCAGCTCACTGTCCTTCCTCATAACCCCATACTCTCAGATCACTTTCTAATTACCTTTCAGTTTATACTCAGACTTTACTGTTCCAATGAATAAAACCCAGATTACAAGAGCATTATCTGATCAATCTGTTAGTACAATATTGAGTTTGTTGAGAACAGCTCCCATAGCTCGAGTCCTAGTTGAATTGATCAGTTTGTTGACAGCGCCATGCACTCATTAAAAACAGCTCTAGATAATGTAGCTCCATTAAAACAAAAGGTTGTTAGGCCGAATCGAGCAGCACCATGGTTTAATGCTGAAACACGTTCCCTTAAACAAGCAACCTGTAAATTAGAAAGGCTATGGCTCTGTCACTGCAGCTCAGAGCAGTCTCTGAATGCCTGGAAATATAGTCTTTTAAATTATAAAAAATCTCTGCATGAGGCCAAAACCAGGTACTATTCATCTTTAATAGAAGAAAAAAGAACAAGCCTAGGTTTGTGTTGAGCGCTGTAGCCAGGCTGACACCAGTCACAGCTCAGTAGAACCCTGTATCCCTGTTACTCTCAGCTGGCAACACTTTCTTCACTTTTTTAACAATAAAATCACAAGTATTAGAGACAAATTAAATGAAAGTAGCTCTGACCAATCACAGAGCTCGTCACATCGCTTTCCTTTTATTTTATTTAACTTTAGCCAGGAGGACCAGGAACGCCACGGAAAAACTAAAAGGAGAAGCTAATACGTTTTGCAAATGCTTTTCCGAAAAGGTTTTGTAAATACATTTAGAAATCGGTGAATGGATTAATGAATGACGCTATTAATCCTTCTTTTAATAAAACCATTTAGTAATCCGTTTATTAAAGACTCTTTTAATAAAAGTATTTAGTAATCTCTTTATTAAATAAACTTATACAAACTCTTTTAATAAAAGCATTATTCCTTTTCGCGTGGCGCTCACGGTCCTCCATAACATTAATGATGTTTTAGTGCTGTAGCAGCCAAAGAGAGTGCGCTCACAAAATACAGGGTTTCTCTAAAAAAGCAACACCACCACCTACTGGACTGATAAAATAACAAAACATATATAAAATAATAAAGAGAGGTAGATTGTTATTGACCAGTATAAAAATACCAAATAAAATACGGACCAACAAGAATAAATTTAATATTTTACAATGCTAATAATATTCTTAAATATCACTTTTTATGATTTTTTTGTATTTATTTTTTATCAACAGTGCAAAAGTTTTTGACAAAAGACCATTACACACAAGAAATATGAATCTGACTCTGTCATAAAAAAAAATAAAAAAAAAATGTTGAAGTGGAAGAAATAAAAGATTATAATTTCAAAGACAGGGATGAAGTGTTTTATCAGTTTGACAAATTCACATTCCAATGTCTGTGAGGTCAAAATGTTCACTAGAAATAAACCCTGCAGTGTTGTAGCTTTAAACCCCATCCTTAAAAGCAAACCAATAATAACACTTTCTTTTCTTTATTCATTAGTAAAATGTACACAGTGTAAAAGTTCATCAAAGTAATACAAAAAGGCATTTGTTCATTTGTTTTGGAATAATGTACATTTAAAGGCACAAAAGAACCCAGAGAGTAGGGATGCACCGATATCACTTTTTTTTCAAACCGATACGAGTACGAGTACTTCCATTTGAGTACTTGCCGATACCGAGTACCGATACGAGTACTTATGTAGGGGTTACTTTATAGTTTATACAGTCACACTGCTGTATCTCATTCATCCCATACCGTGTCGTCTTTTTGCCGTCTGTCCCCGCTCTGCGATGCTAAGTTATTTTCACAACAGAGTGGGTTGAACACAGCTAACCATCGCTAAACTTTGCTCAACATGGACATGTTATACCTCATTTTAAAGCTTAGATTCTCCTCTGTTCAGTCGCTAAAATGCTTTTAAAGACAGAATGAGCATCTGCGCTGCATAACCAGCGGAGATTCGCCAAGACATACAGCAGCTAACACAGCAGCTAATACAATTAGCAACGGTACTTCTTAAGCTTTATCAGACAACAACTGCTTCGTGCTTATATAATTTTCGGAACAACTAGGACAACAAAAGGACAACAGCTTAAGTTTTAAAACTCACGTATGATTTGGGATAAGTCTGGTTGAGGAGAATGTAAACTAAGCTTTGCTTTTATCTCCATACAGTACACTTTGAAATCCATCCACAGGTTTCTCACTCAGCTGAGAGAGGAAGGTCACGTGCCAGCGCTGTAGTGGTATCGGTTGTTGGTATCGGACCACTTTTATGAATACGAGTACGAGTACTTGGACATGGTATCAGTACCGATACCCGATACTGGTATCGGTATCGGTGCATCCCTACCAGAGAGTGTGCTTCTCCTCTGGCAGTGCTCAGTTTGTCCTCTCAGTCCACAACAAATCAATATAGCAAAGTTAAACCAGGGCAGGCCATTTGTCCCAGGCCTCCAGAACGGAGGTGAGCAGGTGACAGTGGCTCAAGAGGAAGAGAGGTAATCCTATAACCGGAAGATAGGAGTCATAACTGTCAGTACTGCCACACCATTGGTCCATAACTGTCAGTACTGCCACACCATTGGTCCATAACTGTCAGTACTGCCACACCATTGGTCCATAACTGTCAGTACTGCCACACCATTGGTCCATAACTGTCAGTACTGCCACACCTTTGGTCCATAAACCAAGATAATGTAAACAGACATCTTCCCATGCTTCTATAAATTTCTCAAGAACAATTTGACAGAAATGGAGAGATTTCTTGTGTACACGCATGTTGCTTCCTTACATTTGTAAAAAATTATTTCAGACTGGACATCTGTATGGCTTGAGAACTTTCACTGAATCACATTTGTACAGCTATGGTTTCTCTCCTGTGTGAGTCTTCATATGTTTTCTGAGATTACTCATAAAGGGATATGGTTTCTTACAGACTGAACAGCTGTAAGGTTTCTCTCCAGTGTGAGTTCTCATATGATCTTTGAGATGACCTCTGTGGGCAAATGTTTTCTTACAGACTGAACAGCTGTAAGGTTTCTCTCCAGTGTGACTTCTCATATGAATGTTGAGAGTACTTGTATAAGCAAATGTTTTCTCACAGACTGTACAGCTGTAAGGTTTCTCTCCTGTGTGAATCATGCTATGTCTTTTAAGATCACGCTTCAGCACAAATGATTTCCTACAGATTGAACAGCTGTGAGGTTTCTCTCCTGTGTGAACACTTGTGTGTCTTTGTAAACTCTGTTTAGTTGTGAATCTCTTTTTACAAACAGAGCACTCATGTTTTTTGGCTTTACCTCCTACATCAGTTCCTGATTTGTCACCATCTTTTACAGTGTCACCAGTCTCTGGTGCAGACTTGTATTTGGTGAACAGACCTGAGTTTTGTGCAGCTGTACTTCTGTCTTTTATCTGGACTTGGTTGTAGTCGTCTCCATCAGCCTCTGTCTCCATCTGTTGAGTTGAACTGCTGGCTGGAGGTTCCCAGTCTTCATCATTGTCAGTGTCAGAAGAGTTGTCAGTTTGTTCCTCAGTCTCTGAGTGTAAATGTCCATGTGGGTCTAAGCTGGTGTCTGCTTCTGCTCGTCCACAGTCCTCTCCCTGTGTTTCCTCTCTGTGCTCAGTTTGTCTTTGTTGAAGTGAGGACTGTGCTTCACTCTTTACAGAGACAATAATGAACTCTGGGAGCTGCTCTTCCTCCTGTTTGATGCTCTGTTCCTCTGGTTCCTCTTTAGTTTGTGGTGTCTCTGTGATTTCCTGGTTCAGACTGAGGTCATGACTGCAGGAGTAATTCTGGACACCTGCAGGAGAAAATGTAAAGATCACACAATTAAACCACTGATTATTATTTACAGAGGCCAGGGGCTGGAGTCTGTCCCAGCTACGGCACGAGACAGGCACATCAGCACTGACAGACTGTAGATGCATCTTTAGAAATCTTTTGAAATATTGCACAGTTCATTCATTCATCATCTTCATGTTCTTCCAGTTACGGGTCACGGGTACTGGAGCCTGTCCCACAGGCTTTAGGCAAGGAACGTCCTGGACAGAGACTCGTTAGTCTCAGGGCTGACACAGAGACACTGACATTTGTTAGGATTTAGTCATGTCATTCTTTTTAGCTTCAGTCTAGTTTTAGTTGACTTAAAACTACTCTCATGAAAACTTCTTTTTACAGTGGACTTAGACACTGATAGACCTACTTCCTGAAGAGTCTGAAGTAGATGTTATGAAGGGTTTTTTCTTCACCATTTTGTTTCAGCCTAAGGATGATCTGGTTCACTTCCATCGAGACTGAATGTTGTGGGTTCACAGCAACAGCTTTCAAATGCAAATGCCAAACCTGGAATTGAGTCCAGACCTTTTACCTGCTCACGATTACAAGAGTGCACCAAACATGAGAAAATGAAATTTGGAAGTTTCACTGCTGTATAATTAAGAATGGGTAACACTCATTTAGAAAATATCTTTTCTGAACCTAAACATTAAAACTATTTGACTGATGGAGTATTTTCAGACGAGAGGGAGTTTCATTTGTTTTGGATTGTATGTGGGTTTTAAAGAGAAATTAGAGTCAAGCAGAGGCCGAGATATAACTGTTCTGAGAGCAGTTTTATCAAAACATACTTTTTACTTCTACTTGAGTAATATTATTGTGAAGTAACAATCCTCTGACCTGAGTACAGTTTTTACAGCTTAAATACTGACTGTGGAGACTCTGCAGACGCTAAAACACTCATCACAGAGAAAGCCTCGTTAGCGCCGCACAGAGAGAACAGTAAAGCTCCCAGAATCCCCCGCGCACTGAGGTCTGCCCCGAGCACTGACTGTAGAAGTAAAGAGAACCAACCTGCTCTGTGGACCAGGACTCGTGGGCTCAGAACAGAGTCCAGGAGCTGCTGTTTTCTCTCGTTCTCCTCTTTTGAGCGACACAGTTCCTCCTCATACTCCGCTATTGTTCTTTCAAACAGCGCAAATATGTCTTCAGCAGCCGCAGTCAGCCGCTCATTCACCAAAGCTCTCAGCGTTTGGCCTTTAGACATTTTTACAAACTGCTTTTAGCTTTAGCTCGGAGCTAACCACCGCTAACACAGCGCTTCTTCTTCTTCTTTTTCGTCATCTTCCTTTAAATGCATTTCCGGCAGTCTAGACGCCTACTGGCGTATTGCTGCCCCCCTCCGATAGAATAAAAAATTACAGGTTTGTTACCTCAGACTGTTGATGTTCATCAGGGCCGTTTCTCAATACCAGAGAACGCAAGTCCGTACTTGTGTTCTAGGTAAGTACAGACTTGTGTTCTAGGTAAGTCCGTACTTGTGTTCTAGGTCAGTACAGACTTGTGTTCTAGGTAAGTCCGTACTTGTGTTCTAGGTCAGTACAGACTTGTGTTCTAGGTCAGTACAGACTTGTGTTCTAGGTAAGTCCGTACTTGTGTTCTAGGTAAGTCCGTACTTGTGTTCTAGGTAAGTACAGACTTGTGTTCTAGGTAAGTCCGTACTTGTGTTCTAGGTAAGTCCGTACTTGTGTTCTAGGTCAGTACAGACTTGTGTTCTAGGTCAGTACAGACTTGTGTTCTAGGTAAGTACAGACTTGTGTTCTAGGTCAGTACAGACTTGTGTTCTAGGTAAGTACAGACTTGTGTTCTAGGTCAGTACAGACTTGTGTTCTAGGTAAGTACAGACTTGTGTTCTAGGTCAGTACAGACTTGTGTTCTAGGTAAGTACAGACTTGTGTTCTAGGTCAGTACAGACTTGTGTTCTAGGTCAGTACAGACTTGTGTTCTAGGTAAGTACAGACTTGTGTTCTAGGTAAGTACAGACTTGTGTTCTAGGTAAGTACAGACTTGTGTTCTAGGTCAGTACAGACTTGTGTTCTAGGTAAGTCCGTACTTGTGTTCTAGGTAAGTACAGACTTGTGTTCTAGGTCAGTACAGACTTGTGTTCTAGGTAAGTACAGACTTGTGTTCTAGGTAAGTACAGACTTGGGGAGCACAGAGAACGGTTTCTTGTGAATTGGAACAGCAGCGCTTGATGACGTCACCGCGCAGCTCGTCTTTTTCTCTCGTAATAATAAAATTATATACTGCGTTAAAATAATTATACAGCATAAAGCTTTAAACTAGTTTGTATCTTAAATATTTTAATAATGTATATTACTATTGTATTATATTATAATACATGCTATTTTAAATTTTATAAAAGAAATGTATTGTCGTATTTTGAACTGATTATGAATTCGAACTGTGGCAGCAATTGTAGCAATAAAAACTACATTAATGGGAGACGGGACTGTGGGACGTCCCAGCTGGAGTGTTACTTTAGAGTTTGTTGTGGTCCGCGGAGTTGTTGCTCTCGCCGCCGCTCACCTTTACCCCAGGGCCCAGGGCCCAGGCGAAGACAAGTCAAAAGAGCTCTGATGCAGCGGAGGAGGACCGGGAAATGCTCAGAGCTTTATCAATAGCTTTTTTTTCATATCTTCTTTGCAGATTAGTTTTATTTCAACACTTAATATGATAATTATAATAATTACGTATGTAACACAGCAGCGGTAATGTTCTGTCTCTAAACATCAAGGTATTTTACAAATAAACAGAATGAACATTTAATGTAAAATATACATCAGCAACAGCAGAGTTCCACAGCACTGGGAAGTAAGTTCTGAGCATTACACTAATAAATTATTTATGTATCAGGTAAATTATATCCACAGCTACATTACACAACATCTGACAGGTTTATTATCCTAAACCCAACATTCATTGTTGATATTAGCTAAACCCCCATACAATTACAAAAACTCTACAGAATCATATTTTAATAAAAGAAAGAGTAACCACTCAGATATGTAGACAAGGAAATGTGTTCAGTCACATGAAAAGAAATATGAAAGGCAATAGAAAACAGGAGACATGGGCCTTTAGCAAGCTTTGTGTTGGTGAACTACAGTGGGGTAATCTGGGCATTTTTCTCATCTGGAGGTGACCTGCAGTGGTGGAGTGCAACAAAGTACTTTGTTACTTTACTTAAGCACAATTTTCATGTATCTGTACTTACGTAACTTACTTACATACAAAAATTTACAGTGGATACTTTTACTGTACTACATTTTTGACAAAGTATCTGTACTTTTTACTCCACAACATTTATGAGTTAGTTTGAAGTACAAAATAATTTGAGGTTTGGTTTAAAATCATGTGTTGTTGTACCCTCATTGCAGACACACAGTACTTAAATAAAAAAAGATGCAGTAAAGTAATACTCCTTTAGAAACATCAGAATAATAAAGACAGAAGACCTTCAGCAAAATCCCTCACATTTAAAACATTCATGAATTGTATCTTGAATCTGTGCGAAATAATTTTACTTAAAGTAAAGTAAGTAGTTAAGTAAAGAAGTTGAGTAGGTCTTCCACCTCTGGTGACATGAAACCTTCCTTCAGGCCGTCCTGACCCAGCTTACACTTGCTGCTTCAGTTGCTCCTCCATGGGAAGCCCCACAGATAAACCCATACAGATGAGGCGCTGGTCACTGTTTCCTGGCCTGTGTAGTCTCCTACGTCCTGCCACAGCAGCGGCTGCAGTCTGCAGGATCATCGATGACCCCTCTTCCTTATTTACCCAAAGAGGATGAAGTGGAGCAGGTGAAGACAGTGTTTGCTGGGCACAAGGCACCGTCCCCTGTGCTGTCGGTGCCATCAACAGGTGCCACGCGAGGCCATCCCTACTGCAGAACCACAGAAGAGAGATGTTACATGAAGACATTTCCCCTCCATAATCCTGCAGAGTGTGTGTAATGCAGAGGGGCATTCACTGCCGCGGGATCTGTGTACGACACCTGTCCTTCGCTGTTTGTAGGTTCTAAAATTGGGTAAAGCCAGCTTGACGCTTTTGCGCACTCTAAGTATATCCACATTAGTCCACAAACAAGAAATCCACGGAGAACGATCCAGTGCAGTTAAAAGGTTTACTGAAATACTCAAAGACAATACAAAACATATAAAATATCCAAATATACAAGGGTGGCAGCAAGGTCAAAAAACTGTGCGGCTTCACTCCCCATTTCCGCACTCCCATCGTGCACCTCCGTTTTAACCCCATTTTATAGAAAGAATATACCAATGAACTTAATTGCTAACAAAATACTCATTCAAAAATCATAAGAACAATAACTTATTGAACTTATAATGAAAAATTATACCTATTTAGCAATGAAATAAGCTCAACATAATCATGTTAACTATAAACATAACCAATATTACCACAACCATAAGAAATACTAAATCAAGATCAAATGAAAATAATCATAATAATAATGCAAAATAATACCAAATAGTGAAAAGGTGCATTTAGGCTCCTACATTACCGGCCCCTAATTGTTATCAAGTTTACTGAAACAATTACCCAATAGATTAATTCATTATTAAAGGGAGCCTTTACAAAAATATTAAAATTCAGATTTAGCTAAAATGCTCATGTCTCTTCAGCTTCTTGCAAAAGACACAGCTTTGTCACTGGCCGACAAAGCTCTGTGGTCTTGGTCCTGACCTTAACTTGCCGAACAAGTCCCCTTCTATCAGGAAAGGTCTCTATCACTTTTCCAAGTGGCCAAGAGCTCCTTGGTGACGTCTCATCCACAATCATCACTACATCACCAACATGAAGGTTTCTTTCAGCTCTGGACCACCTCTGGCGTTCTTGTAACTGAGTGAGGTATTCTTTACACCATCGCTTCCAGAAGATGTCTGCCATATACTGGACTTGCTTCCATCTTCTCTTGGCGTATTGGTTCTCCTTATTGAACACACCAGGAGGTAACGCTGGTTTCACTTTGAGAAGAAGCAGGTGATTGGGCGTTAAAGCCTCCAAATCATTCAAGTCTGAGGATGCTCTTGTAATAGGTCTGCTGTTGATGACCGCTTCTGCCTCACATAACAAAGTGTGCAGGCCTTCTTCATCCAAAATTTGCTCCTTTAAGGTCAAGCTGAGTATTTTTCTCACAGAGCGGATCAACCTCTCCCAACTTCCACCATGATGTGATCCTGCTGGGGGATTGTAATACCATGCAATACCTTTTTGCTGGAGATTTCTTGCTATTTGGCTGCTGTTCCACCGTTGAATAGACTGCTTTAACTCAGAGTCAGCTGCTTTAAGGTTGGTGCCATTGTCAGAGTGCATCTCCTTTACTTGTCCTCTTCTTGCTATAAATCTCCTTATTGCATTAAGACATGCATCCGTGTCCAATGAAGATGCAACCTCCAGATGGACGGCTCTTACAGCGAGACAGGTAAATATGACTCCATATCTTTTTACTTGAACTCTTCCTCTTCTCACCAGGAAAGGACCAAAGTAATCCACCCCAACTCTGGTGAAAGGCGGATCATCAGGGAGGAGTCTGCATTCAGGTAAGTCAGCCATCAGTTGTTTTCCAACTGCCCCGTGTTGCCTTCTGCAGGTAATGCACTTTGACAACAATTTCCTTACAGCACCACTGGCTCCAGGAATCCAAAATTTCTCTCTGAGTTTAGCCAACATGTGGTTTCTGCCTGCATGAGCTGTAACTTCATGAATGTTTCTTAACACAAGAGTGGTAATGTGAGACTGTTTTGGCAGGATAACTTGCTGCTTGGAGTCAGCTGGCATAGCTGATCGACTTAGCCTTCCACCCACTCTCATCACTCCATCCTGAAGCATTGGATTCAGCTTGTGTAGTGGGCTACTTCGCTTGACTCTGTGTTGCTCCTTTAACATCATTATGTCATCCTCAAAGTGTTGGATTTGGCTGTACTTCACAATTTCAAACTCTGCTTCAGCCAAATCAGCACAATTCAAGTCCATTCCTTTAAATTTCCTTTTAAAATCCTCAACTTTGGTCTCATAACCTGATGTTCGTATGTCCTTTCTTTTGGTTTTCAGTTCCTTCAGCAGCATTTTTAGCTTGAAAAACCATGCAACAGCTCGCTTTAACTTGGTCCAGGAAGAGAAATGATGCATTAACTTGTCTGTTGCATTGTAAAGCCTTTGTGACTGAATAGCGTGTATTTGAGTCACTCTTTTTACTTCCAGATCTTCACAAATCAAAACTGCTGGATCTGGGTTTGTAGGCCACAAACTGGAAGGTTGCTGAATGAAATCTGGTCCAAGCAGCCAGTTCTTGCACCTCAGAAAGGCCTCAGCTGTTAGTCCTCTGGAGACATAATCAGCAGGATTGAAGGTGGAATTCACATATCTCCACTGTGATGGGCGTGAATGTTGCAGAATGGTCGTTATACGGTTTGCAACAAAAGTTTTGAATCTGGTTGTTTCACTGTCCAAATATTTAATAACTGCTGTGCTGTCAGTCCAAAATATTGAATCTTGCAGCTTCAACTCCAGCTCTTTTCTCAGCAACTTGTCCATTTTGACTGCAACTGTAGCAGCAGTTAGCTCCAGCCGTGGTATTGTTGGAGTTTTCAGTGGCGCAACTCTGGCTCTAGCCATCATCAAAGTGGATTCTACATCACCTTGGAGATTGTGCAACACCAAATAACTTGCTGTACCATAAGAATCTTCACTCGCATCAGCAAAGTGGTGAAGCTGTGCAGAAACTGGTGAACCAAAGTGCTTGGTTTTAACACATCTGTCTACTCCAAACCCTTCAAGTTGCTTGAGTCCTGAAATCCATTTTTTCCAGCTCTTGATGATGTTGTCCGGCAGTTCTTCATCCCAGGAGTATTTCAAGCGACATAACTCTTGGAGAAGTCTTTTGGCTGGCAAAATTACTGGAGCAAGGAATCCCAAAGGATCAAATATGGAACTAACCAGAGAAAGCAATCCTCTTCTAGTGTGTGGGCGCTCCTTAATGTTGATCTTGAACTTAAACTGATCACTTTCAGCACACCACTGAATTCCCAGGGCTCTCTCCACAGGTAAGTAATCTTTGTCCAGGTCCAAGTCTTGGAATCCATGAGCTCGTTCACTAGCTGGAATCATGTTGAGCAGCTTTCGACTATTACTAGACCACTTTGTCAGCCTGAAGCCTCCTTTAGCCAGCATCTTTATTAGAGCAGCTACAAGTGAGATGGCACTGTCCTCATCCACAACTGACTTGATGCAGTCATCCACGTAAAAATTTTTGATGACAGTATTAGCTGCTTCCTGGCCAAATTCTTCTCCAAAATCAGAGGCACATTTTTGCATTGCAAAAATTGCTACACTTGGTGATGAGGTAGCTCCAAAGATGTGGACTAACATCTTGTGCTCCACCAACTCTTGGTTGTAATCACCATGAGGCCACCAGAGGAATCTGAGAAGGTTTGTGTCTTTGTCACTGACTCGGACTTGATAAAACATGGCCTCCACATCCGCCATAATGGCAACTATCTCTTGTCGAAAACGCAAAAGTACTCCAACTAGAGAGCTCGTTAGATCTGGTCCTTGCAACAGTTCCTGGTTTAAAGAGGTTCCTCCAAAACTGGCTCCACAATCAAAGACAACTCTTAGCTTCTGCTTTACAGGGTGTCTGACTCCATGGTGGGGTAAGTACCATATTCGTCCCTCAGTTATTTCACTTACAGCATTCGTGATTTCCACTGCAAAACCTTTCTCCAGGATACTGTCCATAAATGCAACATATTCATTGTAGTAGTTGACATCTCTGGAAAATCTCTTCTTTAAATTCAGTGCTCGTTGCTCTGCAACTGATCGGTTATTTGGCATGTGCAGGGTTTTATGCTTAACTGGTAGGTCAATACTGTAATGTCCATTTACCAGCTGTACAGATTGAGACACCATGGAAATGAATTGGTGATCATCCTTAGACATTTCAAGCTCCTCTGTTTGTCCAGCATCAGGGAAATCCTGTTTAAACTGAAGCTGCCACAGCTCCTCCAACTTGGCGACAGAGATCCTGTTTACAGTCACTGTATTCCATGTATTAATGTGTGTTGTCTCACCTCCACCTCGGAGTGGTCCATTTATTGTCCAGCCCAATATTGTTCTCACAGCATATGGTCCGTTATCCACACTCCTTATTACTTGAAGTGGTTCCAAAGCCTTGGGAACATTTGCTCCAATGAGCAATCCAATATCGGCTTGAATAACAGGGAGTTTCACTTCCCTCAGGTGAGGCCAACAGTTCACATCTTCCTGATGAGGTATGTTGTCTTTACTTACTGGAATCAGCTTTTGTGAGTAGACTTCAGATAGAGAAATGAAATGGTTACTGTTCAGACTACTGATCTCCAGTCCATTCACAGTACAAGTATTTACAATAGCTTCTCGTCCCATTGTTCTTAACAAAATACTTGTGTTGTGTCCATTCATGTTCAGCTCATTTAACAGAGACTCCGTGGCAAAGGTGGCAGTGCTTCCCGGATCCAGAAAGGCATAAGTAGTGACTACTTTAGTTCCTTTAACAGCTTTAACACACACTGGAACAATTGAGAGAGTGCAATCTTCCTTACCGGCCCCAGTGATGCTAAGAGCTTCCATGGTTTGGACCAGAGCACTTGAGACAGTTTGTTGTTCATGGCCTTCCTTTGCTGTATCTTCTTCCTTTTGTTTTATATTGATGTGCAGCAAAGTTGGATGTAGTCCGGAACATTCTTGACAAGAAGATTTGTCTTTACAACTGCTGCTCATGTGTTCATGTTTTAAGCATGCAAAACATAAACCCCTGCGTTGCAAAAAGTGAATCTTTTCTTTATGTGACTTGACTCTGAGCTTTCTGCAAATGGCAAGGCTATGTTGCTCTCCTTTACAGTAGGCGCATGGTTTGCTGTTTGCATCCACTGGTATGTTTGGTGTCGTGTAATTGGACAGCCTGTTAATTCTATTGTCCTTGTTTTCCACAGAAGAGGGGACCACTGCTGTGGTGAAGACCTTCTTTGGCTTAGGTGGATCTGGAGCATGTGCCCTTGATCTTGGGTAAACAGTTTCCCGTGTACTGGGGGTGCTCTCTTTTATACTCCCATAGAGAGGATGTAACATGTACTTAGCTTGTTTAGCAATAAAATCCACAAAGTTTTTAAACTTAACTCTCTTCTTTGTTTTATCTTGTAAATCACAAGCAAACTTTCTCCATGCTTCTTTAAGTTTATAAGGAAGCTTGCATACCAGCAATTTTATGTTTGCAGTGTTGTCCAAATCCTCCAGGTAGGTGATGTCTGACATGGCATTGGAGCATCCTGTGAGAAACAGAGCAAAAGATTGGAGTGCAGCGCCATCTTCTGGCTTAATTGTTGGCCAGTCCATTACTTCTTTCATGTAGGCTTCTGCAATCTTATAATCATCTCCAAAAAATTCCTTTAGAAGCTCCTTTGCCTTATTATATCCAGCTGCTGGTTCCATATGAATGCAGCTTTTTACCAACTCATGGGGCTGTCCACTGGTATACTGCAACAAAAACTGTAACCGGTCACAGGCATCACCTGTGCGCCCTTCTATGCTGTGCTCAATGGATCTAATGAAGGTCTGATATTGAAGAGGGTCACCACTAAATATGGAGATTTTTAATTCCGGAAGTAGAGTGGCTTTGTGGGTTTTCACCAAATAATCTGCTACACTGGCTTGCTGATTTAAGGCTTTGCACAAGCTATCAAAGGTTGGTCCCTCTACTAAATCCAGGTTCAAGGCAGTTGAGGCTCTTGGAGGCATCACGGTAGGCATCTGAATATTGTTTTTATGGCTATGTGTAGGTGAGACATGTTGAGAGGAAGATTGAAAGGTAGGTGGCATTTCCCTTTGTGTAGTGTTAATTTCACGTACAGCAGGTTGTGGCAGTTGCTGTGTCCCTTGGTTAACCATTTCCAATTGTTCCTCTTCATCACTTAAGTCCAATGGGGCATGTGTATATTGTGAGCTCCCATATTTTTGCAACACTTCTATTTTTGCATCCGATTCAGCCAGAGCAGTTTGGATTTCATGCAGTTCTCGTTTTGCTTTAATTTCTACCTCAGTCCGTTTTTGTTCGGTCTCAAACTCCACAGCTCTTAGCTTTTCTTGTGCTTCTCTACATTTTCTTTGCGCCAATACCTCAGCTTCTTCCCTTTCAATAGCCAACTTTTCTTTTAATGCTGCAGCCTTTACCTTTATTGACGCCCGCTCCATCTCTGCCTTTATCTTTAACGAGGACGAAGAGCTCACGCTTCCATATTGTGATCCAGAACGCCTGCTTGAAGTTTTACTGCAAGTAGAGTTAATGTCCACCTGTGTTGCGCGTCCTGTCCTGTTCCCAAGCACAAGCGCTGGGTCTTCCGTGGCCTGCTCCACGGCTTGAACAGCGTGCTCAGCTTTGGCTAAGACGTTTTTCATCCAATCCTCACATCTCCAAAAGAAGTCATTAATATGCTTGTTTTTAGGCTCAAACCACTTTCTTTGATCCTCCACAAACTCGTGTTCAGTCATAAACTTCCTCAGTCCCGTATTTAGCACATCAAATTCCTCTTGCAAACGGTGATAATCCACACGCAATTTATTTTTAACAACATCAGCATTAGTATCTTTTTGCATTAATTCCTCAAGGTGTTTTATCATACCTGATATTTGAGACAACTTGTATTTGCGTGCGTGGATTTGCTTTAGCTTCTGTTCCTCCATAGCCTTCTCGGTCATTTTCACTGTCCGTTTTTCTCCACTTTGCTCCGTTTTTTCCGACATTTCCACGGTTTGTTTTCCACAATATCAAGCCACAATAAATGAGAGTATCGACAAAACCAGCAAAATGTCCAGAGCATCTACAACGCCGCGTAACAATGTAAATCCACTCGTGCGTAAAGGCGTCCACGCGGCAACTCCGTTAGCAGCGAACAAAGAAAGGCTAGGACTTACGGACTATTCTCCGTCAAATCACTGCTTTAGCAAAGAAGTTTAAAATCCACTTGTACTCAGATCTTTGTCGAAGATTTCCACTTTCCGTGCATCCATGTGAAGCAAGTTTTTTGACAAAAATGTAGGTTCTAAAATTGGGTAAAGCCAGCTTGACGCTTTTGCGCACTCTAAGTATATCCACATTAGTCCACAAACAAGAAATCCACGGAGAACGATCCAGTGCAGTTAAAAGGTTTACTGAAATACTCAAAGACAATACAAAACATATAAAATATCAAAATATACAAGGGTGGCAGCAAGGTCAAAAAACTGTGCGGCTTCACTCCCCATTTCCGCACTCCCATCGTGCACCTCCGTTTTGACCCCATTTTATAGAAAGAATATACCAATGAACTTAATTGCTAACAAAATACTCATTCAAAAATCATAAGAACAATAACTTATTGAACTTATAATGAAAAATTATACCTATTTAGCAATGAAATAAGCTCAACATAATCATGTTAACTATAAACATAACCAATATTACCACAACCATAAGAAATACTAAATCAAGATCAAATGAAAATAATCATAATAATAATGCAAATTAATACCAAATAGTGAAAAGGTGCATTTAGGCTCCTACACTGTTCACCAGGCCTCCTGCTCAGAGAGAGGGGGGTACCTGTGCCTCCAGTACGTCATCATTGTAATGACCCCATACCATCAGCCTGAAACCAGTAAGTTACACCTACAATGACACACAAAATTCATACTTGGATTACTGTATAATATAATCATATTTTTTAAACAGTGAACATTTTTTGTATTTAGTACAGGACAAGTGGAGGCGCGCTACAACACCACACAAAGGCCAGCAGTGTTAGTGTGCGTACCTTTGGTGCTCTGAAGACACAATGGCAGATCCATCTCAGGTTCTCTCCTAAACTCATGGAACCAGCTGCACACCTACAACAGCTGCGTAGAGAGTTTAGGTGAAGCAGCAGCAGGACCAGGAGAGGACAGGAAGGTGCTGCAGCTGAAGACTGGGAGCTCTCCAGAACTGTCTCTGAGCCACTGTTCAAAAGTTTCTTTTAGTCAGACAGGAGTGTTTGTTTACCTGTTTTACTAGTTTCGGCTACTTCCTGTAGCCTTCGTCAGAAGCGTCACGTGATGTCGCTGTGACGTGTCTCATAGGCTGCTTATGTTGTTTTGTCAGACAGTAGGGAAAGCTTGCGCCCCCTACTGTCTGACACCCTCTCCAGGACCGCATCCCAGGTGTGGGATAAGGTGTGGCTCCCTCATCCCGGTTCATAGTCCCTGGTGCCCGTTTCCTAATTTCAATGGCCTCCCTGATCAAGCGGTGGTACTCGTTGCTTTCAGCACGAATGACCCTGGCATTGTTCCAGTCCATGACATGATTTTCTCTGAGCCAGATTGACCATCTTCAGAGTTGCCTGCATGTCTGAGAAAACATCACTACAGTCAGCAACTTTTCAGTAATTAAATAATAAAATAAAATATGGCCATAAAACGGTTAGTCTTTCTCTTGCTTCAGATAACATTGCTTTTGTTTACAAAAATCAAACCTCCCTTGGTATTTCCCATGAAAAAAATTTAAATTTAAGATTTTGAACGAATTTTGTAATTCTGCTCCTCTCTGATCCGAGTTCCTTGAACTATCACAGCCTCAGTGTCCCTGCTTCTGTTCCTCTCCTCTCCCTCATGTCCCATCGTCTCACTGCCAGACTCTACGCCTTTCTTTGTGGGTGGACTGCAGAATGGATATTTATTTTAATCATAGTACTTCATAAGTCCTGGGTTTCTTTTGTCGTCTCTTAAATTTAAACATTAGTCTTTTTATAACAAATAATATTACTCATAACAAGTCAGAACAAAAGAGAATAGATGAACAAAATATTATACATAACACATTTTGCCTCGATTTACCTTGAAACTATAATAGTTTTAGAGATATATTTAATTAATATAAAGTTAATAGCGTTAATATTTTTGATATACAACAAATATAGCTTACAACAAATACAAAAAACAAACCCAAAATTATTATTTTTTTAACAACTAAAAAGACCGCCAGAGGCAGCGGCACATTTCGAAACGACTGGCCGGACTCGGCTGTTTAGAGCCGGGTACAGTTAGCTCTGAGTGCCGCTAGCTAGTGAGGGGCGCTGGGTCCAGCCGGCCCGTCAACGTCGGAACTAAATTTTCAGTTAGGGACTATCTTTAAGATTAGAGCACAGATTTAAGATTAAAATTATAAACTTCTCGCCTCAAATCGTCTTAAACGTTAATTTCGTACCAAGACAGCAGTAATATTTCAACTTTAAACTTACCGCTGTGGACTTCCTCCTCCACCACGGCTGCCACCGCAGGAGCAGTGGTTTTTCTTCTTCTTCTTCTTGTCCTCTCCGGCAGTCTACACGCCAAATGCGCACTGCTGCCCCTCACTGTTAAAAGGGGGTATTACACTCTGCTCCAATCACAGTCTGCGGTTCAGCCCAGAGGCAAAGACAAAGTTCATCACTGCTTTATGCGCTTCTTGCTGGTGTACAGATGGTCCAAGTAAGGTCTTCAGTGAGATTGACTTAAACTCCAGGTCAAATATTTGTAGAAAATGTCTCTTCTGTGTTCTGCAAACCTGCTACACTCTAACAGAACATGGTGCACAGTTTCTTCCTTTCCACAGGTTTCACACTGGCCATTGATGTGCTTCCCTATTAGACAGAGACAAACATATAGTAATAAAGAGAAGTATGTTGTTATTGACCACTCTGCCCTCGGTTTAAAAATACTAAATAACATATGGCCCGAAAAGATTGATTTAATTATTTAACTGAATATAATTAATAATTATTATTTATTAACCGTGCAACCTATTCATGAGACAGTGATTCGGGTTAATCATGTGATGCTGGCGTACATGTGGGGAAAAAAGTTTGCCAAACTCCACTAATAATGGACTTCTGTAAACAAACTATGAGTGATTTGAGTATTTATAAACCAGGCATTAAAAACCATGTGTTATATTCAAACCATACTTTACTTTTACGATCAAAACGCTCTGGATTAATGCAGCTGTTATTGCCTTAAGATGGAAGCTAGTTTACCTATTAGTGGGCGAAAAACTTCATGTCTGTGTGAGATGGACCTGAAAAATGTAAATTAGTATTTAGGCCAAAAGATTTCCGCTATGGGCCGGTTCCAAGCCCGAGTTAATGTGTGGGTCACTTTGGAGAAAGAAAGATTTATCAGGTACCCCACACATGTCACCTGCAGTGAGGGGCCCTCCCAGAGCCGGCCCCTGGCACAGCTCACAGTTTAGGAGGCGCCGCACAGAGAAGTTTAAGTTAATGCTCACTAAAGTTTATCAAATGCTTTGTTTTTAGTGGTCGTGCTGTAGGAGGGGGCTCTTATTTAAAATCTTGCCTTGGGCTCCAACAGAGCTAGGGCCGGCTCTGGGCCCTCCTCTGCAGATTTGTTTTTGGTACGTGACCTTTAATAAAACAGGTTTAGACACCTCTGCATTAAACAAATGTACAAATTCTAGTAAACGATTAATCATTTGCACATTTGTGGACACTGTGTACCTTAACCTTTAGAACACGTCTCTTCCTTACGCCTCCAGTCATTACAAACTATCACAGAATTACGCCATTTTCCTAAATCAACAAACACACAAAAAAAAAAAAAGTGTGTGTCCAGCAGATGAGGCAGTGCTCCCGGTCTTTAAATAGCCCTGACACAGAGAGGACAGTATCAAACCATCTCATCCAGAATCAGTGAAGAAACGACCTGGTCCCATTCTTCAGAGATGACTCTGCAGCTCCTCTCCAGTAAGACTTTAAACCACAGACTTCAGCCTTTTAGTTTTATTCTCAGATTTTTTTGTGGGATTTGGTTAAAAATTAAGAAAGATATTGGTTTAAAATCAGTGTGGATTTTTTGTTGTTTTTCTTTTTCCTTTTTTTTCCTGCTTTAGACCTGGTTTAGTCCTTGTTTAGATCTGATTTAGTTCTAGTTTAGTCTTGGTTTAGTCCTGGTTTAGTCTTGGTTTAGTCCTTGTTTAGATCTGATTTAGTTCTAGTTTAGTCTTGGTTTAGACCTGGTTTAGTCTTGGTTTAGTCCTTGTTTAGATCTGATTTAGTTCTAGTTTAGTCTTGGTTTAGACCTGGTTTAGTCTTGGTTTAGTCCTTGTTTAGATCTGATTTAGTTCTAGTTTAGTCTTGGTTTAGACCTGGTTTAGTCTTGGTTTAGTCCTTGTTTAGATCTGATTTAGTTCTAGTTTAGTCTTGGTTTAGTCCTAGTTTAGTCTTGGTTTAGTCCTGGTTTAGGCCTGGTTTAGGCCTGGTTTAGAGCTCTAAAACTAATTTGGTGTTTTCTTTCTTCCTCTCCTCTCTCCCCAGCGCTGCTGCTCCTCGCTCCTCTGTGGTGCGTTCAGGCTCAGCTCCATGCGTCCATAGAGCCCAGCGACCATTACTTCCTTATCGGATCCAAGGCAGAGCTGGAATGTTCGGTCCAGAACTGCTCCGACTCTCCCAAGATCACCTGGCATTTGCAGGCGGACCTGGAAGCGAGTAACATCACCAATAACGACACCCGCTCCACTCTGACCTTTGACTCTGTGAGCAAAGAACACTGTGGGGAGGTGGCGTGCCATGTCGCCTGCGGGGAGGAAGAGGTGTCGGCCGTGACCTCCGTAAAAGTCTACTGTGAGTATTTAAATCTATTTATCTTCTATTTGAGGAAGCCTAACTCTTCAGTCAACAGCAGTGTGACAAATGAGACTCTGGACCTCATCTGGGCTTCATTATGAAGCCTTTCTGACAGAGCGGGACCTAAAGTCAGTTCCAGTCCTGGCTCACCACAGAACAGCCACAAACCTCATCCACAGAGCTGTGTCGGGGCCTTAGTTCACTGACATGTTCTGATCTCTTGTCTCCACAGCCTCACCCAGTGCTCCTGACATCTTTGGCTCGTTGGTTGTGAATGAAGGGGCTTCCTCCTCTCTGCTCTGTAGGGTTCAGGGCATGTACCCCCCAGAACTGTTCACCGTAGAGTGGCTCAGAGGGAACGAGACCCTCAACAATCACACTGGAAACTCCGGTGATGTCAGGATCTGGAACCAGGTTGAGTTCGAACCAAAGAGAGAGGACGCCGAGGAGGACTTCACCTGCAGAGCCACGATGGACCTCCCCCAGCTGCCCCTAGAGGAGAGGACATGGGAGTCCAGCGTCAGACTGGACGTGCACTGTGAGTGAGGAGGGGTAGGATGGGTTCTGGTCAGATTTACTCAGTCCTTTAGGGTGTATGATTGCAGTTCTGTTAGTCGGGAAATGGAGAATCTAAATGTTCCTTAGTGAAGAGGACGTGTACAGACGGGGTTTAGACGAACTGAACACAAGTCAGACTCATATCGTTACTGACATGACCTGCACCATGCCCCGTAGTGTAGGGGTCAAAAACTATGATGTCCAAGGGCCAGAACTTTTCTTGGCAGACACTGTAAGGGCCAGATGCTTTCATAGAATAAATCCATGTAATATTGAATGCTAAACAGTATAATATTATTTGAGATATACATTTTCTGCTTGCATATAAGTCGCACTTCTGATAACCGAGCCCTGACACGTTTGTCATTAAAGTTTATTTGCTATAAGCAAGGCTTCATTGGAGAGAGCCAATATGTCCAATATGGACATAAGTTAAAGTTTTTTAACTTTATGAAACAAACTAATGTAGCTATTTGTTTAAGTAATGTCTATTAAAATGAAAACAATTATGTTAGAATTGGACTGTGAGAACAGTTTGAGTTTTTTGAGAAAACCAATAAGGCAATCTCAGTCAAACTTGCTGTGCAGGCAGAGTTTGGGTACAGCTACAAAAAGCATTTTGATTTTTTTGTTCTACAATGTTCTATACCAGAAAAAAAGAAAAAAATCTTTTTATTGCCATATTGAGCTTTTCAGGCTGAGATAAATACTTTTTGGATGTTTAGTTAAACCTGCAGAGTAAGAGTCCAAACTGTGACAAAAAGGTTGGGGAAGCTGGGGTGCTTCAGTCACATGGTGCTTGGACATGTGACTGACCAAAAATTGGCCGATTGTCTAAAAAAAAAATAATAATAATAAAATATTGGCTGATATATCGGCCGACCTCTTTTCTGCGGGCCAGATGGAGATGGCCAAGAGTTCACATTCACTGCTGTAGAGGAAAGATGCCTATATTAGTAGAAGTGGCAGTACTACTAGAACTACTCTTAGTATTAATAATGCTATTTTAGTAGTATTTTAGTAGTAGTTGTTGTAGTAACAGTAGTATTTTAAAATGTCCGATTGTCTCTTATTTGTTTATTATTCACAGATGCTCCAAACATCACCTCAGTCTCAGACGAAGTTCAGATGATGGCTGGCTCCAGTGTCACTCTGAACTGTTCTGCAGACGGAAACCCCAGCCCCAGCTTCTCCTGGAGCTTCAGTCACACAAAGGAGGAGTGTGAGGAGAGCACCTCTCCAGAGGAGTCTGAGGCTGTGGGATCAGGCTCTGAGCTGGCGCTGGACTCTGTCACAGTGTCCCAGACTGGACTGTACCAATGCACTGCCTCAAACACAGAGGGAAATGTTAAGTCAACTCCAGTAAAGGTCACTGTCCACGGTGAGTGCACCGCTACAGCCATGTTCACTTTATTTTAAGAACTGAGTGTCAGCGGTCCAGAGACACAGAGAGAGTGGAAAAGAGGTGCAGAGGTGTGTGCAGCAGGTTGGAATGAGTGGAGAGGTGTCAGGAGTGTTGTGTGATAAACGTTTCAGCAAGAATGAAAAGAAAGGTGTACAAGACTCTGGTGGTCTGTACTAACACCGCATTGGTCCATAACTGTCAATGCTGTCACCCCATTGGTCCATAACTATCAGTGCTGTCATCCCATTGGTCCATAACTGTCAGTGCTGTCATCCCATTGGTCCATAACTGTCAGTGCTGTCACCCCATTGGTCCATAACTGTCAGTGCTGTCACCCCATTGGTCCATAACTGTCAGTGCTGTCACCCCATTGGTCCATAACTGTCAATGCTGTCACCCCATTGGTCCATAACTGTCAATGCTGTCATCCCATTGGTCCATAACTGTCAGTGCTGTCATCCCATTGGTCCATAACTGTCAGTGCTGTCATCCCATTGGTCCATAACTGGAGAAATATAAGAGTGACCACACATTATTTTAATGTGGCATAAAATACACAGTTTTTATTTCCAGCCAAGAGCTAAGAGCTCCTCCAAGACATTGTCTCTATTTCTCAGTGTAGTGCCAAGACCTGGACTCAAACCAGGGATCTTCTAGTTCAGGGTATAATGCTCTCTTGAGCCACAAAGCTCTTGATCCAGATAAAAGATTATCCTTGGCTTATTACTGACCTTAGACCTTCTGTAAAATCTAACCATTGCTGTCATCTGGCTCGACAGGTCTTTATTTTACTTGTTCTGGATTCTTTTAATGGGTTAAAATGGTGTGAATTGTTTCTGTTTTCATATTGTCTTATAATATTAACAGCTGTGACATACTCTGAGTGATCTCATTGGTTGTTTCTGCTTCAGCTGCTCCCACAACAATGTCCCTGACTGTTAGTACTGAAGAAGATGGGCGGAAAATTACCTGTAAAACAGACGGAGCCCCGCTCCCAGAGATAGTCCTGAAGAAGGGCGGGGAGGAGCTGGACAACAAGAACTGCACCCACACCCTGTCCTACACCTTCACTGCTGAAGACGTGCAAGAAGACACTGTGTTTGAGTGTGAAGCCACCAATGAGCATGGGTCAGTGACGGAGAGTGCCACAGTTCATCCCATAGGTCAGTGTGTAAAAACAACTCCTGTGCATACAGTGTGAGTGGTTAGCACCGCTACCTCACAGGGTTTGGAGTTTGAAACCCAGACTGCTGTTTCTGTGTGAAGTTTGCATGTTCTCCCCGTGTCTGGGTGGGTTTTTTTTTTGGGTGCTCTGGTTTCACCTGGAGGCTAATCCTCCAGCTGGGTACTCCAGACCAGGATCCTGGCTCAGATCTGGTCCCCTGCTCCTGACAGGTTTAACCTGTGACACTGAAGGATGGGTCAAATACAGAGGACAGATTTTCCTTTGGGGAGAATAAAGTCAACCTTACCTTACGTGTTTCAGGAGAAGGACAGTCTGTACTAGTGCTGCGATCAAGACCAAGACTTTCAGGGCTGAGGCCATGTTGAGACCAAGTCCAAAACAAACTGAACCTAAAAAACAAAAAAACAGAAACACAGATTACTAAAAGTGAGTGGCTCAAATAAATCTCTTAAACACCGATTCAAGTAACTCCCAAATATTACTCCGCTCAGGGACACTCTGTCACAGAATCCTTTGCAAAACGTATGAAATAAACGCCCAAAATGTTACACATTCATATTATTTTTAAAATTTTGCTCCAGGTTTTTCCACCCCTTAAATTTGTCATCAAAGAAACAAATATGTCCCGCTCCTCAGAGATGACTGTGCAGCTCCGCTTCAGTAAAACCTTAGACCCCAGATTTCATCCTTTGATTTTTATTCTCAGATATTTTGTGGGATTTGATTGTAAATTTAGAAAGATATTAGTTTAAATTCAGTTTGTTTTGTAATTTATGTCATTTAGACTTGGTTAAAACCTGGTTTAGTCCTGATTTAATCTTGGTTTAGACCTGGTTTAGACCCAGAATACTCCTAAATTAGTCCTGATTTATACCTGGTTTAGTCTTGGTTTAGACCTGGTTTAGACCTGGTTTAGACCTGGTTTAGACGTGGTTTAGTCTTGGTTTAGACCTGGTTTAGTCTTGGTTTATACCTGGTTTAGTCTTGGTTTAGACCTGGTTTAGTCTTGGTTTATACCTGGTTTAGTCTTGGTTTAGACCTGGTTTAGTCTTGGTTTAGACCTGGTTTAGACCTGGTTTAGACGTAGTATAGTTCAGGTTTAGACCCAGAATAGTCCTGGTTTAGACCTGCTTTAATCCTGATTCAGTCCTGATTTAGTCCTGGTTTCATTGTCCTCTAATAATAATTCTGGGTTTTCTTTCTTCCTCTCGTCTCTCTCCTCAGTGCCCAATCCTCTCCCGGTGTCCGTAGAGCCCAGCGACCATTACTTCCTTATCGGATCCAAGGCAGAGCTGGTCTGTTCTGTTCAGAACTGCTCTGACTCTCCCAAGATCACCTGGCATTTGCAGAAGAAACAGCTGTCAGAGAGTACCATTACCACTAAAGGTGACCAGTCCACTCTGACCTTTGACCCTGTGAAAGAAGAACACAGGGGGGACCTGTCGTGCCGTGCCACCTGCGAGGAGGGAGAGGGGTCGGACCGAGTCCTCTTTACAAGTCTACTGTGAGTATTCAAATCTATTTATCTCATATTTGAGGAAGTCTTCAGTCAACAGCAGCATGTTGGGGTTTAACGATACGTATCGAGAATTGTTTAGATCTGATTCAAGAATGATATCAGCTGATTTAGAACGACACGATTCAAAACCTTCATATTGAAACAATCAATACAGTAACTTTTATGCCAAAAATCATAAAAGTTTACTCTGAAATCCAGCATTGCAGCCGGGGTTGATTATGTCCAGAGAGTGAAGCACAGTTGAATAGAACATTTTATTTCATTAAAAACACTAAAATGACATCAAAAAGACGTATCTGGGTTTATTTTAACATGCACATTTCTAATATTGATATTTCTGACATTATCGTATTTTTCCATGTATATTGATATACACTACCTAGAAAACAATACAATTCAATACAAGGTAATGTGTATCAAAGGAATAAAAACCTATACATTAATATAGTAACTGTATCATTACACCCCCAGCAGCATGACAGAAGTTATCTCTGACAAATGAAACTCATCTGGGCTTCATTATGAAGCCTTTCTGACAGAGCAGGACCTAGAGTCAGTTTCAGTCCTGGCTCCAGCTGCTCTCACCACAGAACAGCCACAAACCTCATCCACAGAGCTGTGTCGGGGCCTTAGTTCACTGACATGTTCTGATCTCTTGTCTCCACAGCCTTACCCAGTGCTCCTCCTCAAACCTATGGCTCGTTGGTTGTGTCTGAAGGGGTTTCCTCCTTTCTGCTCTGTAAGATTGAGGGCATGTACCCCCCAGAACTGCTCACCTTAGACTGGCTCAGAGGGAACGAGACCCTCGACAGTCACACAGGAAAGCCCGGTGATGTCAGGATCTGGAACGAGCTTGAGTTCGAACCAAAGAGAGAGGACGCCGAGGAGGAATTCACCTGCAGAGCCACGATGGACCTCCCCCAGCTGCCCCTAGAGGAGAGGACATGGGAGTCCAGCATCAGACTGGACGTGCACTGTGAGTGAAGAGGGGTAGGATGGGTCCTGGTCAGATTTACTCAGTCCAGGGTCTTAGAGTGCATGATTGCAGTTCTGTTAGTCGGGAAATGGAGAATCTAAATGTCACATAGTGACGAGGACGTAAACAACAAGTCTGATTGTTACTGACATGACCCACACCCTGTTCCCTAGTGGAAAGGTGCATATATTATTAGTAGTGGCAATACTATTAGAACTTCTAGTAATAACAGTAATGCTATTTTAGTAGTTGTTGTAATAGTAGTAGTGTTTTAAAATGACCTATTGTCTCTTATTTGTTTATTATTCACAGATCCTCCAAACATCACCTCAGTCTCAGACACAGTTCATGCGTTGGTCGGCTCCAATTCCACTCTGAACTGTTCTGCAGATGGACACCCCAGCCCCAGCTTCTCCTGGAGCTTCAGTCACATAAGTGAGGGGTGTGAGCCGGGCGCCTCTCCAGAGTATGAGCCTGTGGGATTAGACTTTGAGCTGGAGCTGGACTCCCTCACAGTGTCCCATACTGGACTGTACCAATGCACTGCCTCAAACACAGAGGGAAAGGCCAAGTCACTTCCAGTACACGTCACTGTCCACGGTGAGTGCACCGCTACAGCCATGTTCACTTTATTTTAAGAACTGAGTATCAGCGGTCCAGAGACACAGAGAGAGTGGAAAAGAGGTGCAGAATAAAGCCGACCTTACCTTACGTGTTTCAGGGGAAGGACAGTCTGTTCTAGTGCTGTGGTCAAGACCAAGACTTTCAGGGCCAAGGCCATGTCGAGGCCAAGTCCAAAACAAACCAAACCTTAAAAAAAATAAACAACACAGCTTCAAGTAACTCCCAAATATTACTCCGCTCAGGGAGTAATTTTACTTATTGTATATTGTTAAAAGTGTTTCTGTTTTCATATTATCTTATAATACTAACAGCTGTGACATACTCTGAGAGGTTTCATTGGTTGTTTCTGCTTTAGTTCTTCCCACAGAAATGACCGTGACTGTTGGTCCTGAAGACGAGGAGAAGCAGCGGACAATTACCTGTGAATCAGACGGAACCCCGCCCCCAGAGATGGTCCTGAAGAAGAACGGGGAGGAACTGGAGAGAAAGGCCTGCACCCACACTCTGTCCCACACCTTCCAGAGTGAGGTGCAAGAAGCCACTGAGTTCGAGTGTGAAGCCATCGATCATTTCGGGTCAATTACAGAGAGCGTTACGGTCGAACCCATAGGTCAGTGTGTAAAAGCAGCTCCTGTGCATTTAATTATACAGCTCCACAAAGCATGGCAGAGTTCAATTGGCATCTGTAAAGAGCCACAACAAATTTTATTGCACAAAAGTGGCTTAGCCTATAACTGAAATATAGCCTATGGAGGTTATTAATTATTGCAAACTAACAAAGGCCTGTGTTAAATACTCACTTCACTGATTATCTTTTAATGGGCCACCAAACAACAGAGTAATATACACGAGCCATCCAGTAACGATTTCTCTGTGGGTTTATTAAACTTAGGCTACAATTCTCTACAAATTAGGTTACAAACAGCTATAATAACAGTTCATAGCATATTCTGTCAGATTCCCAAAGAGCTGAAAGAGCAGGGCTAATGAGCTGCATGCAACTCTAAAACCATAGGTATCAGATGTCAGAGCTGGGTACTCCTGACCAGGGTCCAGGCTCTTTCACAGTGACAGCTTTCACTTATTAAAATGAAAACCTGTGTGTTTAAGGGTAAGGACGGTCTGTACTGGTGTTGAAGTCAAGACCATACTTATCAAGACCAAGACTCATCCAATATCACAGTGAACCGAGACCAGGACTTTTAGGGTCGAGACCATGACGAGACAAAAGAGTCCAAGGCAGACCGAGCCTAAACACAAAATAAAGCAAAAAAAGAAACAAAGATTGTTAAAAGTGGCTCAAATAAAAGGAAGAAAAGTCACTACATATTACCGTCTAGTGACCATTGCTGTCCACTACTTTTACTGATGCATTGTGGGAAATTCTGAGTGCACTACCTGAGCTTCCTCTTGTAAACAGCACATGACGGTGTCGGAGCCTGCCGTCCTCCTGATGGGGGCCAGACCCTTACCCTAACAGGTCTGGGCACAGACCGGTTCTAATGGTCCTGGCCTGACTGCATCTGAGGTTCAGGATTAATGCCACGCCTCCACCTCTCCTCCAGTTTTGGCCCCCAAAACCTTACTGACATTCACCCAACACCACATGTGTCTGTTCTCCATACCCCACTCTCTCTTCCCCTTCACGTCTCATTATGTTTTCTGTTTTCAGAGCCCGCCAACTAAACCTGAAGACTCAAGAGGGGGGTCCCTAAAGCCAGGTGGACTCACCCAGCCATCACCACATCCTCATCCCTCTGTCCTGGCTCAAGCCCATTCTTCAAAAAAAATTCCAAATAAAGTTAAATTAAATTCCAAATAAAGTTGTGGCATGGTCCTTGAATCTACATTTAAACCACAGTAGAATTATACATTTACTACACACAAACTTATGCATCATTCCTTTAATTTTCACCTTTTAATCAAATAGAAATAAAGGTTTTATAACAACATCGACATAAACTCCATAGTGTCCGATGGTGATAATAAACTTGATCTACAACTAAACAGAAACCTGGCTACAACAGGATGATTATGGAAGGGTTAATGAAGCCACTCCTCCAAGTCATGTAAACTTTCAAACAGCTGTGGTTATTAGTAGTTTTAGCGTCTGCAGTAGGGCTGCAACGATTCATCGAGGTATTCGAGTAATTCGATTAGTTAAAAGCTTCGATTAACATTCTTTGCCTCGAAGCTTCGTTTCATTAATGTAAATGGGAACTTTGTGTGCAGAGAACGAAGTTTCTGCGCGGTTAATACACAACACACTAGCGACAGTAAGGCAGTGGTTGGGTTATAAACTGAATACATTTGAGTTGTAGTTCGCATTTTAAATGTGTGTATAAACTACGTAGAGAACAGCACCATCGTGAAAGAGGTTTTAGAGGAAACGGCGTCCTCCAAGCGTCGCACTGTTTGGCTAATGCTACAGCTAACGCACAGAGCAGCTTAAATACTGACTCTGGAGACCCTGCAGACGACAAAAACACTAAGAATCACAGAGAAAGTATTCTTATTACCTCTGTAAAACCTTTGTTCAGCAGGTGGCAGCAAACTGTCAAAAATGAACAGCGTAGTGTGATGTGCAACCCGCAGCGGTAACTTTACTTTGTTTATGTAGCTATGCTAATTAGCCGTGTGGGCTCAGTGGTGTTAGCGTCTTTTAACAGGCTCCTGGTGTATAAATGATAATAGACATCACTTTTAGAAGCAGAGAGGGTTACAACTAAAATACTTTTCTAACTGTTAAGGGAATGCACACTGCTGCAGCTTTTGCATTGTTCTGTATAGGCATTTACAAATATTATTATTAAATGTATAATTAGTATATAATAATAAAGCCCAGTATAAGTAAGTATAAAGTAAAAGTAGTAATTAGTATAATTAGTAGACCATATCGTAATGTATAATAATAATACCTACATTTACAAAGCTATTTGCAATGTAATGCATTAAAATATGAAAAAACACTTCTTAATGTTAGACTGACAGATTCACAGATGTGCATTAAAATGTGTTACGTTTTAAAATATGCAGACACGCAGGAGTATCTCTTATTCAATTAATCAAACAAAATAATCAAGAGATTACTCGATTACCAAAATAATCGATAGCTGCAGCCCTAGTCTGCAGAGTCTCCACAGTCAGTATTTAAGCTGCCCTGGAGCTAGCAGCAGCATCAGCCATAACTCAGGAAAGTGCGGTGCTTGGAGGACACTAATTTCTGCTGAATTCGATTTTACATTTGGCTATTTTTGACATCGTCCAAAATTAAAAACGTGAATTAATCAAATTAATTTGATTTATCGCCCAGCCCTAGTTTGTAATTATCTAGCCTACCGGCCTCCTGGTCCCTATTCAGAATTTTTAATCAAGTTCTCCGACCTTCTATCCAGTATAGTGTTAGCCTGGGATAAGATTGTAATAGTAGGGCATTTTAATATTCATGTTGTTGACAGCAGCGACATGAATCTGGGCTCTATTAGACAACGCTGATTTCATTCAAAACATAAATGAACCCACTCATAGTCACCAGCACAGCCTGGACCTTGTTTTAACCTCTGGTATAGAGATTACTCAGCTCACTGTCCTTCCTCATAACCCCATACTCTCAGATCACTTTCTAATTACCTTTCAGTTTATACTCAGACTTTACTGTTCCAATGAATAAAACCCAGATTACAAGAGCATTATCTGATCAATCTGTTAGTACAATATTGAGTTTGTTGAGAACAGCTCCCATAGCTCGAGTCCTAGTTGAATTGATCAGTTTGTTGACAGCGCCACGCACTCATTAAAAACAGCTCTAGATAATGTAGCTCCATTAAAACAAAAGGTTGTTAGGCCGAATCGAGTAGCACCATGGTTTAATGCTGAAACACGTTCCCTTAAACAAGCAACCTGTAAATTAGAAAGGCTATGGCTCTGTCACTGCAGCTCAGAGCAGTCTCTGAATGCCTGGAAATATAGTCTTTTAAATTATAAAAAATCTCTGCATGAGGCCAAAACCAGGTACTATTCATCTTTAATAGAAGAAAAAAGAACAAGCCTAGGTTTGTGTTGAGCGCTGTAGCCAGGCTGACCACCAGTCACAGCTCAGTAGAACCCTGTATCCCTGTTACTCTCAGCTGGCAACACTTTCTTCACTTTTTTAACAACAAAATCACAAGTATTAGAGACAAATTAAATGAAAGTCTCCCTACAATTATGGCGTTATATAATAATTTGAGCAGATAGAACTGTTTTGTGCATGCGCTTCCTGATTTTCCTCGTTCGAGACGTCTGTGCTGCTGCGCTCTCAAAATGTTCTTCTCCTTGCTCAACTGTCTCCCCTCTGCTCTCAAAACTCTGATTTCCTCGCTCAAAACACAAAACGTCCTTTGCATGACAACCAATGGCAACAAATGTCAAATTTTCTGATTGGCTCAGACCCAGGGAACGAGTATAGAGTTTTCTGATTGGCTGCTGTGGCTCTGGGGCATCAGTGTGATGGTGAAAGTATTGAACAAGTCTCTATAGAATGTCGTCATGTTTCTATATTTTGGTCTAATTTACAAAGTTATCTTTCAGGAATGTTTGGGAAAAGTGTTGCAATTATCTAAACTTAAAATATTACTTATCTTTAATGCTTCAGCTTTCTCCTCCAATGAAATATATATAATCAACTTAACCATGATTCTTGCTAAGTATTACATGCACAAGATGAAATGGTTAGAAAAGGAGCCCTCATGGTATAATTTTAAAGAAACAGACTTAAAAACATTTGGCCTCTATTGAAAAATGAAAACTGAGTAATCAGAAATTAGCAAAAACAATTAGAAAAAATTTAAAAAACGTCCCAGGATTTCCAGAATTGGAGTTGTAAACCAAGCTTGTAAAACAGTGATCTTTCACTTACGCAACATAGCCAGAATTACAAACATTTTATCTAAAGTGACGCTGAAAAACGTATCTATGCGTTGGTTACATCGACTGTAGGTTGGATTACTGTAACCCTCTGCTGGCAGTGCGCCCTATGAGCTCTTTAAAAAGTTTTCATCTTGTTCAAAATGCAGCAGTAAATGGCAAGGCCCCATCCTACATTAATGATGTTATAGTGTAGCAGCCAAAGAGAGTGCGCTCACAAAATACAGGGTTTCTACAAAAAAAGCAACACCACCACCTACTGGACTGATAAAATAACAAAACATATATAAAATAATAAAGAGAGGTAGATTGTTATTGACCAGTATAAAAATACCAAATAAAATACGGACCAACAAGAATAAATTTAATATTTTACAATGCTAATAATATTCTTAAATGTCACCTTTTATGATTTTTTTGTATTTATTTTTTATCAACAGTGCAAAAGTTTTTGACAAAAGACCATTACACACAAGAAATATGAATCTGACTCTGTTTGTCATAAAAAAAAAAATTAAAAATGAAGTGGAAGAAATAAAAGATTATAATTTCAAAGACAGGGATGAAGTGTTTTATCAGTTTGACAAATTCACATTCCAATGTCTGTGAGGTCAAAATGTTCACTAGAAATAAACCCTGCAGTGTTGTAGCTTTAAACCCCATCCTTAAAAGCAAACCAATAATAACACTTTCTTTTCTTTATTCATTAGTAAAATGTACACAGTGTAAAAGTTCATCAAAGTAATACAAAAAGGCATTTGTTCATTTGTTTTGGAATAATGTACATTTAAAGGCACAAAAGAACCCAGAGAGTGTGCTTCTCCTCTGGCAGTGCTCAGTTTGTCCTCTCAGTCCACAACAAATCAATATAGCAAAGTTAAACCAGGGCAGGCCATTTGTCCCAGGCCTCCAGAACGGAGGTGAGCAGGTGACAGTGGCTCAAGAGGAAGAGAGGTAATCCTATAACCGGAGGAGTCATAACTGTCAGTACTGCCACACCATTGGTCCATAACTGTCAGTACTGCCACACCATTGGTCCATAACTGTCAGTACTGCCACACCATTGGTCCATAACTGTCAGTACTGTCACACCATTGGTCCATAACTGTCAGTACTGCCACACCATTGGTCCATAACTGTCAGTACTGCCACACCATTGGTCCATAACTGTCAGTACTGCCACACCATTGGTCCATAACTGTCAGTACTGTCACACCATTGGTCCATAACTGTCAGTACTGCCACACCATTGGTCCATAACTGTCAGTACTGTCACACCATTGGTCCATAACTGTCAGTACTGCCACACCATTGGTCCATAACTGTCAGTACTGCCACACCATTGGTCCATAACTGTCAGTACTGCCACACCATTGGTCCATAAACCAAGATAATGCAAACAGACATCTTCCCATGCTTCTGTAAATTTCTCAAGAACAATTTGACAGAAATGGAGAGATTTCTTGTGTACACGCATGTTGCTTCTTTACATTTGTAAAAAATTATTTCAGACTGGACATCTGTATGGCTTGAGAACTTTCACTGAATCACATTTGTACAGCTATGGTTTCTCTCCTGTGTGAGTCTTCATATGTTTTCTGAGATTACTCATAGAGGCAAATGGTATCTTACAGACTGAACAGCTGTAAGGTTTCTCTCCAGTGTGAGTTCTCATATGATCTTTGAGATAACCTCTGTGGGCAAATGTTTTCTTACAGACTGAACAGCTGTAAGGTTTCTCTCCAGTGTGAGTTCTCATATGATCTTTGAAATAACCCTTTTGGGCAAATGATTTCTTACAGACTGAACAGCTGTAAGGTTTCTCTCCAGTGTGAGTTCTCATATGATCTTTGAGATAACCTCTGTGGGCAAATGTTTTCTTACAAACTGAACAACTGTAAGGTTTCTCGCCTGTGTGAGTTCTCATATGGTATTTGAGATTACCTTCATGAACAAATGTTTTCTTACAAACTGAACAGGTGTAAGGTTTCTCTCCAGTATGAGTTCTCATATGTACTTTGAGATGACCCTTTTGAACAAATGTTTTCTTACAGACTGAACAGGTGTAAGGTTTCACTCCTGTGTGAGTTCTCATATGTAATTTGAGGGTCCAGCTTGCTGCAAACCCTCTCTTACAGACTGAACAGCTGTAAGCTTTCTCTCCAGTGTGAGTTCTTATATGTTCTTTGAGATTACTCTTAAGGGAAAATACTTTCTCACAGACTGAACAGTTATAAGGTTTCTCTCCTGTGTGACTTCTCATATGCCTGTTGAAAGTACTTGTATAAGCAAATGTTTTCTCACAGACTGTACAGCTGTAAGGTTTCTCTCCTGTGTGAATCATGCTATGTCTTTTAAGATCACGCTTCAGCACAAATGATTTCCTACAGATTGAACAGCTGTAAGGTTTCTCTCCTGTGTGAACACTTGTGTGTCTTTGTAAACTCTGTTTAGTTGTGAATCTCTTTTTACAAACAGAGCACTCATGTTTTTTGGTTTTACCTCCTACATCAGTTCCTGATTTGTCACCATCTTTTACAGCGTCACCAGTCTCTGGTGCAGACTTGTATTTGGTGAACAGACCTGAGTTTTGTGCAGCTGTACTTCTGTCTTTTATCTGGACTTGGTTGTAGTCGTCTCCATCAGCCTCTGTCTCCATCTGTTGAGTTGAACTGCTGGCTGGAGGTTCCCAGTCTTCATCATTGTCAGTGTCAGAAGAGTTGTCAGTTTGTTCCTCAGTCTCTGAGTGTAAATGTCCATGTGGGTCTAAGCTGGTGTCTGCTTCTGCTCGTCCACAGTCCTCTCCTTGTGTTTCCTCTCTGTGCTCAGTTTGTCTTTGTTGAAGTGAGGACTGTGCTTCACTCTTTACAGAGACAATAATGAACTCTGGGAGCTGCTCTTCCTCCTGTTTGATGCTCTGTTCCTCTGGTTCCTCTTTAGTTTGTGGTGTCTCTGTGATTTCCTGGTTCAGACTGAGGTCATGACTGCAGGAGTAATTCTGGACATCTGCAGGAGAAAATGTAAAGATCGCACAATTAAACCACTGATTATTATTTACAGAGGCCAGGGGCTGGAGTCTGTCCCAGCTACGGCACGAGACAGGCACATCAGCACTGACAGACTGTAGATGCATCTTTAGAAACTCATTTCGTACATGTTTTGAAATATTGCACAGTTCATCTTCTCCATGTTCTTCCAGTTACGGGTCACGGGTACTGGAGCCTGTCCCACAGGTTTTAGGCAAGGAACGTCCTGGACAGAGACTTGTTAGTCTCAGGGCTGACACAGAGACACTGACATTTGTTAGGATTTAGTCATGTCATTCTTTTTAGCTTTAGTCTAGTTTCAGTTGACTTAAAACTACTCTCATGAAAACTTCTCTTTACAGTAAACTTAGACACTGATAGACCTACTTCCTGAAGAGTCTGAAGTGGATGTTATGAAGGGTTTTTTCTTCACCATTTTGTTTCAGCCAAAGGATGATCTGGTTCACTTCCATTGAGACTGAATGTTGTGGGTTCACAGCAACAGCTTTCAAATGCAAATGCCAAACCTGGAATTGAGTCCAGACCTTTTACCTGCTCACGATTACAAGAGTGCACCAAACATGAGAAAATGGAAAAATTTGGAAGAAAGTTTCTCACTGAGGAGAAACCTGGACAGTCCTGGTGGCTCCAGTGTTACAAGAGAAAGACACTGACTATAACAGAGACTATAACACACTGTTGTATATTTATATATCATTAAGTGGAAGCAGATGGGTCGCGGTGGGGTTTTGGTAAATAATATCCATCAGAAAATCTCTGAGAGGGTCCTGAAGTGTGATTAAAATATTGTAACCCTATTGTAACTAGTTTTTTATTATTGTTTTTCCATCAAGCAAACCGCATTTCAGACACTAAACTCCACAAAAACTCCTGAAAAATGGCACGGAATTCAAGCTTGGCAAACATTAAATTTACACAAAGTCGACAAGAAACTATGTTACACAATGGCTCAGTGGCGACCCCTGGAAAATCAAATTACATTAGGAGATAGGAGGGTACACTTATCCATCATGTGACCCTGAGTAAAACGTCTATGAGGACCACACCCATCTCCAACCATTTTAGCAGAGCCACAGCACAAACTTGTGAAATAATGCTGCATTTATGATACATCGGAATCTTGGAAAATTTGATCTCCAACTTGGAAAAATGGCCTTGAACACCTTTTTGGGTCAGGATTTTTGCTCAGAAACTCGGGCGAAAGTGTTAGACTCCGAGCTCCCGAGTTGACGTCACAATCCTGGAGACTCCCTCTGTGACAGGAGCACAGTGTGGTTACTAACGGGGAAAGTCTTTTTAAACAAGAGATCTCACACTTGTGTGCAAAAATATACTTATCTTTGTTTAATGAATGAAGTTATCAGTGATACACCTCTGCAAAAACATCTTTGACTGTTTATTTATCACTGAACGACCAAAATAAAAATAGAAACATCCCATAAACTTCAACAATATCACTGCTGTATAATTAAGAATGGGTAACACTCATTTAGAAAATATCTTTTCTGAACCTAGATATTAAAACTATTTGACTGATGGAGTATTTTCAGACGAGAGGGAGTTTCATTTGTTTTGGATTGTATGTGGGTTTTAAACAGAAATTAGAGTCAAGCAGAGGCCGAGATATAACTGTTCTGAGAGCAGTTTTATCAAAACATACTTTTTACTTCTACTTGAGTAATATTATTGTGAAGTAACAATCCTCTGACCTGAGTACAGTTTTTACAGCTTAAATACTGACTGTGGAGACTCTGCAGACGCTAAAACACTCATCACAGAGAAAGCCTCGTTAGCGCCGCACAGAGAGAACAGTAAAGCTCCCAGAATCCCCCGCGCACTGAGGTCTGCCCCGAGCACTGACTGTAGAAGTAAAGAGAACCAACCTGCTCTGTGGACCAGGACTCGTGGGCTCAGAACAGAGTCCAGGAGCTGCTGTTTTCTCTCGTTCTCCTCTTTTGAGCGACACAGTTCCTCCTCATACTCCGCTATTGTTCTTTCAAACAGCGCAAATATGTCTTCAGCAGCCGCAGTCAGCCGCTCATTCACCAAAGCTCTCAGCGTTTGGCCTTTAGACATTTTTACAAACTGCTTTTAGCTTTAGCTCGGAGCTAACCACCGCTAACACAGCGCTTCTTCTTCTTCTTCTTCTTTTTCGTCATCATCTTCCTTTTCATGCATTTCCGGCAGTCTAAACGCCTACTGGCGTATTGCTGCCCCCCTCCGATAGAATAAAAAATTACAGGTTTGTCACCTCAGACTGTTGATGTTCATCAGGGCCGTTTCTTACGGAAGCGCATAGTAGTCACCAAAAAAAAAAAAAAAAAAACTATCTCGTAATAACGAGAAACTATCTCGTAATTACGAGATGTTTTCTCGTAATTACGAGATAGTTTTTTTTTTTGGGTGACTACTATGCGCTTCTATAGTAAGCTAGCTGGTAGTTTCCCGCATGCTAAGTGGATAGTGGATGATAAGTGGATAGCCATTTAATGTCCAAGCTTCATTGTTATAAAGCCCAAATAAAAAAATATCAAAATAATTGATTAATTGACAGGAATAATTACCGCAATTAGCCTGCTGAGGCCCCAGGAGGTTCAGGCAAAACTCTCTGGCCACTTACCCTGTGATGACTTACTTACTTAGGTTACTTAGGTGCTTTCTGGTCGCATGCCCTGTGGCCTCTATGACCAGATCTTGAGCTGAACTTCATACTTCATAATGTTTGTGATTTGCGACATACTGAGTTCGGGGTAACTAAAGGAGTTATCTTCCCAGTTAAAGTAGCAGGGGTGGTGTTTCCAGAGTTGATCAAGTCGCGATTTGAAGCTGTTCAGACTTAGAGCAGTTACAACAGAGGCAGGCAGGGCATTCCATGTATTTACATCCTATTGCTAAAAAACCTTTGTCTCATACTGGTTACTGTGACGGGCGCCATTCAATGTCCTAAAGGGTACGTTGATCTTTATCTCGTAATTACGAGAAAACTATCCCGTAATTACGAGAAAAACTATCTCGTAATTACGACTTATTTTCTCGTAATTACGAGGTAGTTTTTTTTTTTTTTTTTTTTTTTTTTTTTGGTGACTACTATGCGCTTCGTAGTTTCTCAATACCAAAGAACGCAAGTCCGTACTTGTGTTACTTGGGGAGCACACAGAACAGTTTCTTGTGAATAAAATTATATACTGCGTTATAATAATAATTATACAGCATAAAGCTTTAAACTAGTTTGTATCTTAAATATTTTGATAATGCATATTACTATTGTATTATATTATAATACATGCTTTAAATTTTATAAAAGAAATGTATTGTCGTATTTTGAACTGATTATGAATTCGAACTGTGGCAGCAATTGTAGCAATAAAAACTACATTAATGGGAGACGGGACTGTGGGACGTCCCAGCTGGAGTGTTACTTTAGAGTTTGTTGTGGTCCGCGGAGTTGTTGCTCTCGCCGCCGCTCACCTTTACCCCAGGGCCCAGGGCCCAGGCGAAGACAAGTCAAAAGAGCTCTGATGCAGCGGAGGAGGACCGGGAAATGCTCAGAGCTTTATCAATAGCTTTTTTTTTTTCATATCTTATTTGCAGATTAGTTTTCTTTCATCACTTAATATGATAATTATAATAATTACGTATGTAACACAGCAGCGGTAATGTTCTGTCTCTAAACATCAAGGTATTTTACAAATAAACAGAATGAACATTTAATGTAAAATATACATCAGCAACAGCAGAGTTCCACAGCACTGGGAAGTAAGTTCTGAGCATTACACTAATAAATTATTTATGTATCAGGTAAATTATATCCACAGCTACATTACACAACATCTGACAGGTTTATTATCCTAAACCCAACATTCATTGTTGATATTAGCTAAACCCCCATACAATTACAAAAACTCTACAGAATCATATTTTAATAAAAGAAAGAGTAACCACTCAGATATGTAGACAAGGAAATGTATTCAGTCACATGAAAAGAAATATGAAAGGCAATAGAAAACAGGAGACATGGGCCTTTAGCGAGCTTTGTGTTGGTGAACTACAGTGGGGTAATCTGGGCATTTTTCTCATCTGGAGGTGACCTGCAGTGGTGGAGTGCAACAAAGTACTTTGTTACTTTACTTAAGCACAATTTTCATGTATCTGTACTTAAGTAACTTACTTACAAACAAAAATTTACAGGGGATACTTTTATTGTACTACATTTTTGACAAAGTATCTGTACTTTTTACTCCACAACATTTATGAGTTAGTTTGAAGTACAAATTAATTTGAGGTTTGGTTTAAAATCATGTGTTGTTGTTGTACCCTCATTGCAGACACACAGTACTTAAATAAAAAAAGATGCAGTAAAGTAATACTCCTTTAGAAACATCAGAATAATAAAGACAGAAGACCTTCAGCAAAATCCCTCACATTTAAAACATTCATGAACTGTATCTTGAATCTGTGCGAAATAATTTTACTTAAAGTAAAGTAAGTAGTTAAGTAAAGAAGTTGAGTAGGTCTTCCACCTCTGGTGACATGAAACCTTCCTTCAGGCCGTCCTGACCCAGCTTACACTTGCTGCTTCAGTTGCTCCTCCATGGGAAGCCCCACAGATAAACCCATACAGATGAGGCGCTGGTCACTGTTTCCTGGCCTGTGTAGTCTCCTACGTCCTGCCACAGCAGCGGCTGCAGTCTGCAGGATCATCGATGACCCCTCTTCCTTATTTACCCAAAGAGGATGAAGTGGAGCAGGTGAAGACAGTGTTTGCTGGGCACAAGGCACCGTCCCCTGTGCTGTCGGTGCCATCAACAGGTGCCACGCGAGGCCATCCCTACTGCAGAACCACAGAAGAGAGATGTTACATGAAGACATTTCCCCTCCATAATCCTGCAGAGTGTGTGTAATGCAGAGGGGCATTCACTGCCGCGGGATCTGTGTACGACACCTGTCCTTCGCTGTTCACCAGGCCTCCTGCTCAGAGAGAGGGGGGTAATGTTTTGATATATGTAACGGGTGCGATTTTGCTCATTAAAAGTCTAATGCTGCCTGTTGCACATCCGTTTACATTAGTCAATCTGCGTTGTGTTCGATGTGTGCTGCGCTGAAGGAAGGACCAAATACACTGCTGACCACTGGATGCACTTTTAATCATGGTTCTGCACAAATAAAAGAACATAGAAATCCTTGTCACATGCAGTCTCTCCCATGTACACAGCTCATCAGTCCCCTCCTCTCAGATAGCATAGCGCAGACTGAGGGACAGCTAACACTGTGCATATATAGGTTAGACCATTTCACAGTTTTAGTAATAAAAATAAAAAATACACATTTATGATATTGTAAAATGCCCAGGGTTTAACACGGATTAACTGAACAATATATGAATGCACTGCACATACCTGCACAAATAAAAGAACATAGAAATCCTTGTCACATGCAGTCTCTCCCATGTACACAGCTCATCAGTCCCCTGTTAGCAAGTAAACACATGGAGAAAGCTGTAGCTAGCTCTGAGACATGTGCATACAGTAAACTTGCTAAAGACAGCAAAACACTTTAACATGGGTCACATTTCTACATGTGAACAGTAAAATTATGAACAGTGGTGTTTTAACAATGAATCTTCATGTTTATCAAAGCTTTTACACCAAATAATACAATTATATTTGCGGGAGCACTACAATACATACCTCCTCTCAGATAGCATAGCGCAGACTGAGGGAGGCGCTGTTACAGCAGCATGTAGGCACATCGTGTTCTCTCTTAAAGTGACAGTACAGGCATAAATGTGCAACACTGTTATAACAATGAGAAAAGGCTAGAACTTGTATTTAACCATGTAATAAACATAGAACATTGAATGCAGTGAAGGATTTGGTGAAGTTCACATATAAAAATAAAAGTACAATTTTACTCTGGTTACATTCACCCCTCCTGAAATTCACCAACATCCTGAATGTAATCTGCACAGGATATCAAAGAGGATATGTCACAAACAGTATCTGTCTCAAGCAAATCAATGGACCTAGTCCTTCAACCAACATAAAAGGTACCTCACTCAAGGTTCAGGAAATATAAAGATTGATCAAGTCTCAATATCTCCCTATGTAAATGTGACGCCTTGTACGCCACACAGTGCCCGGACCCAAAACCACACTCAATCATAAAGACATATGGAAAAAAAAAACAGCCAAAGACACATGCCATAGCCATTACACAAACAAAAATGTACTTAAGCAATGAAAACAGTTTGTGAACCATCACCAAATAAAACAGGTGGACTCTTAAAATAAGGCACTTGAACCATAGACTCAATCAATCTGTTCACAGACTTCACTATCCTTCCCGCACGGGTTCTCACTTGGGTACCATTCCCTGAGCACGCGTCTGTGTCAGCGTGAAATGAAGTCAGTGAATGTGTGTCAGTAGCAGGGTCATGTTCAGGTAAGAGTGAATCAGACTGACAGACTCTTGTTGCAGCAGCAAAACTGTGGGGGACTAAATCAGAACTAGGCGAGGCTCCCGGCAGTATTTCCGAATCCACCCTCGGTTCATTCAGGCTCTGTTCATCAGTCATGGACGCAGAGACAGTACTGATCGAATCGTCCATAAGGGGTGACTCACTGAGCAAGGAACAGTCAGTAGCATCTGGTTCAATATGAAAGTCTGGGAGTGGCAGAAAGTTCACGTCCAATAAAAGGTTCCTGTGTACAACTTTCGTGTGGCCTTCAGGATCACTAATCTTGTAGACATGAATGTCGGGGTTCGCATCAATAACAGTGTACACTTTGTCCTCCCACTTATCGGCCAGCTTTCTTTTTCCTCGTTCACCTCTATTAGCCACCAAAACACGATCTCCCACAGACAGGAAAGCGCCCTTGACACGCTTATTGTACTGCCTGGCTTGGTGCTGTTGTTCAGAGGAAGAATGTTTTTGGGCAATTTCGAAGGCACATTCGAGCGAGGAGAGCAGCATTTTGACATAAGAGTCATAGTCAGCAACAGCAGGATCATTCAAAACTTGCTTGAACATTATATCAACCGGTAGTCTTGGGACACGGCCGAACATTAGAAAAAATGGAGCATAGCCCGTTGTTTCATGGACAGTAGCATTATATGCAAAAGTAAGTGTTTGAATCTGTTGGGGCCAATGTTGCTTTTCCTTCAGTGGCAGTGTCCTAAGCATACTGCCCAGAGTGCGGTTGAACCTTTCTGTACCCCCATTCCCCATAGGGTGGTAAGCAGTCGTATGGGACTTTGCAACACCAGCCAATCTGAGGAGCTCCGCTATCAAGTTGCTCTCAAAATTCGTGCCCTGGTCAGAATGAATCCTCACGGGAAAGCCATAGACACAAAAAACATTATCCCAGAGCTTCCTAGCGACCTGCTTAGCTGTCTGGTTGGCACAAGGGAATGCATGAGCTAATTTAGTAAAGTGGTCGGTAACCACCAAAACATCTACCGACCTCTGCTTGCTGTCCTCTGCCGACCAAAAGTCTATACACACTAACTCCATAGGAGCAGAGCTCTTAATACTCTCAAGTGGGGCTCGAGCGGACGGTTCAGGGGATTTGCCAACCACGCACCTCTGGCAACACCTTACGTACTCCCGTACATCCTTCTCCATACCAGGCCAGAAAAAACGTTGCCTTGCCAGTGAAAGGGTGCGGTCCTGGCCCTGGTGACCGGCCATGTCATGGAGACCAGACAATGCCTTGTTCCTCAGATTCTGTGGCAAAACATACTGGAATCTCTTTTGCTTGGATACTGGATCTCGCGCCACTTTGTATAGGACATCGTCACGGACAACTAATCTGTCCCAGTGCTTAAACAGTCTTAGAACCTGTGGGTCCGCACCAAACCTTTCCCGTCTGGTTGGTCTTTTTCTGGCTGTAACGAAAGGCAACACTCTAGAAATTGCATGGTCCTGTTGTTGGCTTGACTGGAGGTCTGAGGCAGACAATACAGGAGGTGTATCTTGACCACAAGACACTTGCCGCACATGTTGGACTAAACAGAGTGCCCTGGACTCGGCAGCACTAACCCACTCACTATGGGACAAACAAAGTGCCTTTACTTCAGATGCATCACACAGCACACTGTTCGAGGGAAGGGCTGCTGAACTTAAGGCCTGAGACTGGCAGCTGACCCTGAAAGCATCCTGCACTGACTGTTCACCCACTTGATCTGCTTCCTGAACTAGGGAGGAGTATGGCTCTGATAAAAGTCTCTGACCGACAGGTCTTGCAAAGGGGTCACGACTCAGTGCATCCGCCACTACGTTACCCCTACCTGGCAGGTGTTTAATATCAAAGGTGTAGGATGCCAGCTTAGAGACCCAGCGGACTTCACATGCATCCAGTTTCGGTTTAGTCAGGAGGTAGGTAAGTGGATTATTATCCGTCCAAACCGTGAAACTCCGCCCTTTCAGCCAGTGGCTAAACTTTTCACAAACACTCCACTTGAGAGCTAAAAGTTCCAGTCGATGGGCAGGGTACCGTCGCTGTGATACACTCAGGGTCTTACTTGCGAAAGCAACAGGTCTGGCTTTAGACTCACCCTGGGGCACTTGAGAAAGCACTGCACCAAGGCCGTCCAGTGATGCATCGGTTGATAAAACAAATGGTTCATCAAAGTTCGGGTGGGCAAGCACAACACATTCTAAGAGCATAGTTTTTAGCTGCTCAAAGGCCTTAACGCATCCATCAGACCAGTCTGCAGGGGTAAGTTTCCGAAAAGTGCCCCGGGAATTCCTAGACTTGGCCAACATCCCCTTTCTCTTCTGACCAGCCGTCAGTGCAAACAAAGGCCTTGCAATGGAAGAGCAGTTCGGTATGAAATGTTGATAGTAAAATACCATACCGAGAAAGGACTTGATGCGTCGGACTGAAGGCGTGCAGGCATCGTCCTCCATAAGATCACAGGCTCTCATGTTAGTGATGACCTCGACCTTTGAGGGATCCACGGACACACCTTTCCTATCAATAATGTGGCCAAGAAATCCAACCCTTTCCCGTAGGAAGTAGCACTTTTTTGGGGCCAGCTTTAGATTGTATTCCCGAAGCCTCTGGAACACAGTATGGAGTCTTGACAGGGCCTCGTCCTCAGAAGGTGCAAAAATTAGAAGGTCGTCGAGGTAGCAGAGCAGTTTAGAGAAGGTCATGTCCCCAAAGATTCCAATCATCATCCTCATAAAAGACGCAGGGCTGTTGCACAGGCCCTGAGGCATTCGGTTGTATTCATGCAGCCCTAGTGGGGTTGTGAATGCGGTGTACTTCTTGTCGTCCTCGTGTAAAGGAACATTAAAGAAGCCCGAGGTCAGGTCCATCGTACTGAACAGGCAGTTGCCGCCAAGGGCAGCCAAACAATCGGCCTGGTGAGGCAGAGGGTGGGCATCTTTCAAGGTGCGGGCATTTAACCACCTAAAGTCAGTACAAATCCTCAACCCTCCATCCTTTTTCCATACCATGACCAAGGGTGAAGCGTACTCACTAGAAGACTTCCTGATTATCCCTCTCTCCTCCATATCATTGAGCACCTGCTGCAACTTTTGATAATGCGCTGGGGGAACTCTCCTGTATGGTAGGCGAAACGGACGATCATCAGTGAGACGGATGCGGTGCATATAGCCCTTTACCTCACCACAGTCCAGTGAATGTCTGGAAAAGATGTCTTGATACTCAACCAGCAGCCGCGCGAGGTTTAACTTGCAGGCTTCTGTAACTTGGCAGGAGTCAATATCAATGTCTCCAAGACCTAAGTCAGACAGGCATTTGCCCATCTCAGGCATGTCACAGGGGCTGTTGGAGGCCGCATTTCCATCCTCTGCGCCACTTTGCTTGTCACCTGCAGCTACATGCAGGCCTTGGAAAACATCAAAATCTTCCATTGCCAAGCAGGGTGAAACATCGGCCAATTTGCAATTTCTCTTTAGAGTAACAGGTTTGTTAGTTGGGTTAACAATAGTCATAGGCACCCACCTATCGCCCCATAGTGGTGTAACCAGGCGGCCCACTAAAACATTTCGCGGCATGGCCCTCGAGCTGGTAGGCTCCACGATAACAGTGCTACCCGGGGACATAGGCACGTTGGCAGGAAGCCTACCCCAAACTAAGTGCTCATGTTTTGGCAGCAAGGTTACCGCTTGGGTGAGCTTTACAGTGCCTATCTTGTCAGGGACAGCACCACCTCTCCAGTGCTCAACGTTGGTAAACATTGACAGAAAACGATCAATCTCAGGGTCAAATTGGCGTCCGTGTTTAGAGGCAATGTTCCAATAGTCATCAACTCCCTTCAATACATGGATAATGTGTTTAATGACATTAGAGCCAAGAATGAGATCATCTTGCTGGCCAGGCACAAACAGAGTCGGTACAATGATATGTATCCCATACAGGTGCATTTCCAAGTCGTAGAAACCTTCAGGCCGTGTCCTAAGACCACCACAGCCAATAAGAACTACATCTTCCACAGGCTGCTGTTTTTCCGGTAACACACCAGCAGAGCGGAGTTTCTCGAGAGCACTCTCATTTATGCTACAAGCCATAGAGCCCGAGTCCAACATGCCTTCAAGATTCACGTCTTTGTTGACTAGGACAGGCGTATAAAACAGCTCGCCAAAGGCCTGGATTTTCTGGGTACACTGAATAACAATTTGAGTCCCCTTGGGTGCTGTAGCACAAGCGCCATCGTACAGTTCAGCCAGATTGGTTTCTAAGAGGGAATTGTCCATGCTACCCACACCACCCCTCGCCAGATGTGGGTTCTCTAGTTTAACTGTGGATCCTGTGCATTGGAGGCGGCGGAGGGCCTAGAGTGGCGCTGGTTTCCACGTACAGGACAATCCTTTTTCCAATGGCCAGGAGACAAACACTTAAGGCATCTGTTCTCCCGTCTGCAATGGGAGAGTGTGGAATGGTCAGCACAGTCACAAACTCTACATATTCTTTTAGGGAGTTGGGGCAAGGTGGAGTGAGAGTTCAGGTTAGCCGGTACCTGCGTGTGTTGGGTAATTAACCGGTCTAACACACTCACCAGACTTCTCATGCAATCAACGTCAACGCCTGCAACATTTGATGATACAGCAGAGGGTGGAGACCGCACTAGGGGTTTAACATCATCAGCCCCAAGCGCACTGCCAACCATCGGCACAGACTGGGATTGGACTTTGTAAACTACCGAGCCAGGCTGCAGTGGTCTCCCAGCAGCAGCACGAGATTTCTTTTCCTGTAAGTGCTCATCCAGTCTTTCTTGAATTTCACTGGCAGTCCACTTTTCTGCTGACTTGAACTTAAAAACACCAGAGAGAGATGGGTCAGGGCAGTGTTTGACAAACATCATACTGACTTCATGGCCTGGGTCATCAATACTGCGACCCTGTCTCCGCAGACATTCATTTGCCACATCCACAGTTTTGTTTAGTCTAATCCAGTACTCCATAGCATCCTCACCAGGCAACGGCAACGTGTTATAGAAATCCGCCAGTGGCATGCTCGAGTAGGTCATCTCACTAAAGTGTTGCTTCAGAATGTCAAAAATCACATGAGGATGAGCAGCATCGTCAATGGCTCTGTCATTGCGCAACTTTATTCGGACAACGTCCCCTGCTTTGCCCATAAGCTTTGCTAAAATCTCTTGTGATTGTTCTTGTAGCGGAACAGCTCGCTTCCTCAAATACAATGTCATGAGATTTTCCCATTCATGTACCGAAAACTTGTCTGAACCATCGCCTCTAAAGATGGGTGGTTCCTTTACGTCAGAATGCATGACGAGACTAATGTTAGGTTGTGTCATGCCAGACGTTTCTGCAGCAAAGTTAGTGTCACTGTTCACATTACGTGTGCACCTGTCAGACTGTAACTTGGCAGTGATAGATTCACCAATTTTATCAGCTAATTGTGCAATGAGCAAACTTAAGTCAGCGCTCTGTTCAACTTGACTTGGTAGGTCACGGTTAACATAACGTGTTGAGGTAAGTTGTGGACTGGCTAATACAGGACCAGTATTTCCTGGTGCTCTGGCAACTGGGGTCTGATCATGAAACCCCCTCCCCACGCCAAACTGGAACTGAAACGGGACACTATCAGCATCAACATCCTCACGCTCAACAAAATACGTGTTACCTTCAGCCATGTTTCACTCAATACACAGGAGAAAAAAAAAATCTGTACACAGAAAATGCCCAAGTCTCAGGAATGAGACCCTCAGAAGAAAATCAAAAACAAAAGGAAAATGTCTCTCACAACACTAAATTGTCCATAAAAGCAACTCAGTCCATGTAAAAAAAATGTACGCGTGGTCCAATGAAGAAATACCTGAGTACCATAAAGGGCGAGCGACAGCAGCTTCCCACGGCGAACGAGCTGGCGTCGAACCTTGAATCAGTCCTTGAGAGGTCACGGCACCATTGTAACGGGTGCGATTTTGCTCATTAAAAGTCTAATGCTGCCTGTTGCACATCCGTTTACATTAGTCAATCTGCGTTGTGTTCGATGTGTGCTGCGCTGAAGGAAGGACCAAATACACTGCTGACCACTGGATGCACTTTTAATCATGGTTCTGCACAAATAAAAGAACATAGAAATCCTTGTCACATGCAGTCTCTCCCATGTACACAGCTCATCAGTCCCCTCCTCTCAGATAGCATAGCGCAGACTGAGGGACAGCTAACACTGTGCATATATAGGTTAGACCATTTCACAGTTTTAGTAATAAAAATAAAAAATACACATTTATGATATTGTAAAATGCCCAGGGTTTAACACGGATTAACTGAACAATATATGAATGCACTGCACATACCTGCACAAATAAAAGAACATAGAAATCCTTGTCACATGCAGTCTCTCCCATGTACACAGCTCATCAGTCCCCTGTTAGCAAGTAAACACATGGAGAAAGCTGTAGCTAGCTCTGAGACATGTGCATACAGTAAACTTGCTAAAGACAGCAAAACACTTTAACATGGGTCACATTTCTACATGTGAACAGTAAAATTATGAACAGTGGTGTTTTAACAATGAATCTTCATGTTTATCAAAGCTTTTACACCAAATAATACAATTATATTTGCGGGAGCACTACAATACATACCTCCTCTCAGATAGCATAGCGCAGACTGAGGGAGGCGCTGTTACAGCAGCATGTAGGCACATCGTGTTCTCTCTTAAAGTGACAGTACAGGCATAAATGTGCAACACTGTTATAACAATGAGAAAAGGCTAGAACTTGTATTTAACCATGTAATAAACATAGAACATTGAATGCAGTGAAGGATTTGGTGAAGTTCACATATAAAAATAAAAGTACAATTTTACTCTGGTTACATATACAACAAATATAGCCGACAACAAATACAAAAACGAACCTAAAATGTTTTTTTTTTTTTTTTACAACTAAAAAGACCGCCAGAGGCAGCGGCACATTTCGAAACGACTGGCCGGACTCGGCTGTTTAGAGCCGGGTACAGTTAGCTCTGAGTGCCGCTAGCTAGTGAGGGGCGCTGGGTCCAGCCGGCCCGTCAACGTCGGAACTAAATTCTCAGTTAGGGGCTATCTTTAAGAATAGAGTACAGATTTAAGATTAAAATGATAAACCTCAGGCCTCAAATCGTCTTAAACGTTAATTTCGTGCAAAGACAGCAGTAATATTTCAACTTTAAACTTACCGCTGTGGACTTTCTCCTCCACCACGGCTTTCTTCTTCTTCTTCTGTTGGCTTTATGGCGGGGGCACTCAGCGTTTTAGGTGCATTTCCGCCACCTACTGTGTTGGAGTGTGGACCAAAGTTCCCTAATATCCCTCAATCATCCGATAATGGGGAAAAAAAAAAAAAAAAAAAAAACTAGATTATATGCAATACATCGGCTTCCTTCAAGAACTTTAGCAAAGTCTTTTCTTTGATGATACTGAACACACTCTTGAGGTTCAACTCCTCCTGACCCTGTCTCCTTTCTTCAGCTACAAGTTTTTCCCTTGGCCCTGCGTGTTTTGTGCAGCATACAATAACATGATCCACTGACTCTGCTTCATTACAACTATCACATAAGCCGGTTGGATGTCTGTTAATTAGGTGCAATGTCTTGTTTAATAGAGTATGTCCTATTCTTAATCGAGAGATTACTGCGTCCTCCTTTGTCTCCACCACGGCTGCCACAGCAGGAGCAGCTCTTCTTCTTCTTCTTCTTCTTGTCCTTGTTGTATGTGATTTTAACATGATCAAGTATATAATGAAATGTGAAGGAATGTATCTGAACTAATCATGTGACCAGGATCTGACCCAGACTCAAGACGCCACAACAAGTGCAAGGAAACAATCTGTGCTGGAAATGTGGCCTTCATGGGAGAGCAGAAGTGATAACAGCCTCTCCCTTACAACTCGCACGTCTCTGCTAATGATAACAACCCCTCCTTTACAACTCGCACTGCTCGGCCTGAGAACTGGTTCAGATCCTGGACTATGCCCATATCTGGAGTGGGTGGTATGAAGTTGAGCCTGGGTATATATTCAGTGTGATAGGGACGGTCGTTGTTGGACGCCCAGCGTAAGCCCTGAGTAAGACGTAGGCGGTAGGGACAGATCCAACCCAGAGCTCTGTTTAATTTGGCTTATGCGAATAAAAAGACAAAAAAGCTGATTGGAGTCTTTATTGATTAGAAAAAGAACACGTCATCCTCTACGGCAGTCTACACGCCAAAGGCGCACTGCTGCCCCTCACTGTTAAAAGGGGGTATTACACTCTGCTCCAATCACAGTCTGCGGTTCAGCCCAGAGGCAAAGACAAAGTTCATCACTGCTTTATGCGCTTCTTGCTGGTGTACAGATGGTCCAAGTAAGGTCTTCAGTGAGATTGACTTAAACTCCAGGTCAAATATTTGTAGAAAATGTCTCTTCTGTGTTCTGCAAACCTGCTACACTCTAACAGAACATGGTGCACAGTTTCTTCCTTTCCACAGGTTTCACACTGGCCATTGATGTGCTTCCCTATTAGACAGAGACAAACATATAGTAATAAAGAGAAGTATGTTGTTATTGACCACTCTGCCCTCGGTTTAAAAATACTAAATAACATATGGCCCGAAAAGATTGATTTCATTATTTAACTGAATATAATTAATAATTATTATTTATTAACCGTGCAACCTATTCATGAGACAGTGACTCGGGTTAATCATGTGATGCTGGCGTACATGTGGGGAAAAAAGGTTGCCAAACTCCACTAATAATAGACTTCTGTAAACAAACTATGAGTGATTTGAGTATTTATAAACCAGGCATTAAAAACCATGTGTTATATTCAAACCATACTTTACTTTTACGATCAAAACGCTCTGGATTAATGCAGCTGTTATTGCCTTAAGATGGAAGCTAGTTTACCTATTAGTGGGTGAAAAACTTCATGTCTGTGTGAGATGGACCTGACAAATGTAAATTAGTATTTAGGCCAAAAGATTTCCACTATGGGCCGGTTCCAAGCCCGAGTTAATGTGTGGGTCACTTTGGAGAAAGAAAGATTTATCAGGTACCCCACACATGTCACCTGCAGTGAGGGGCCCTCCCAGAGCCGGCCCCTGGCACAGCTCACAGTTTAGGAGGCGCCGCACAGAGAAGTTTAAGTTAATGCTCACTAAAGTTTATCAAATGCTTTGTTTTTAGTGGTCGTGCTGTAGGAGGGGGCTCTTATTTAAAATCTTGCCTTGGGCTCCAACAGAGCTAGGGCCGGCTCTGGGCCTTCCTCTGCAGATATTTTTTGACCTTCGATAAAACAGGTTTAGACGCCCCTGCCTTAAACAAATGTACAAATTCTGGTAAACGATTAATCATTTGCACATTTTTGGACACTGTGCACCTTAACCTTTAGAACACGTCTCTTCCTTACACCTCCAGTCATTACAAACTATCACAGAATTACGCCATTTTGCTAAATCAACAAACACAAAAAAAAAAAAAAAGTGTGTGTCCAGCAGATGAGGCAGTGCTCCCGGTCTTTAAATAGCCCTGACACAGAGAGGACAGTATCAAACCATCTCATCCAGAATCAGTGAAGAAACGACCTGGTCCCATTCTTCAGAGATGACTCTGCAGCTCCTCTCCAGTAAGACTTTAAACCACAGACTTCAGCCTTTTAGTTTTATTCTCAGATTTTTTGTGGGATTTGGTAAAAAAATTAAGAAAGATGTTGATTTCAAGTCAGTGTTGTTTTTTTCTGGTTTAGACCTGGTTTAGTCTTTGTTTAGTCCTGATTTATTCCTGATTTCGTCCTGCTTTAGACCTGGTTTAGTCTTTAGTGGTTTTACCTGTATTTAGTCCTTGTTTAGACCTCACCTGGTTTAGTCCTGATTTAGTCTTGGTTTAGTCCTTGTTTAGACCTGGTTTACTCCTGATTTAGGTCTGGTTTAGACCTCCAAAAATAATAATTTGGTGTTTTCTTTCTTCCTCTCCTCTCTCCCCAGCGCTGCTGCTCCTCGCTCCTCTGTGGTGCGTTCAGGCTCAGCTCCATGTGTCCGTAGAGCCCAGCGACCTTTACTTCCTTATCGGATCCAAGGCAGAGCTGGAATGTTCTGTTCAGAACTGCTCCGACTCTCCCAAGATCACCTGGCATTTGCAGGACGGACAGCTGGCAGATGGTACCATTACCACTAAAGGTGACCAGTCCACTCTGACCTTTGACCCTGTGAAAGAAGAACACAGGGGGGACCTGTCGTGCCGTGCCACCTGCGAGGAGGGAGAGGGGTCGGCCGAGTCCTCTTTACAAGTCTACTGTGAGTATTCAAATCTATTTATCTCATATTTGAGGAAGTCTTCAGTCAACAGCAGCATGTTGGGGTTTAACGATACGTATCGAGAATTGTTTAGATCTGATTCAAGAATGATATCAGCTGATTTAGAACGACACGATTCAAAACCTTCATATTGAAACAATCAATACAGTAACTTTTATGCCAAAAATCATAAAAGTTTACTCTGAAATCCAGCATCGCAGCCGGGGTTGATTATGTCCAGAGAGTGAAGCACAGTTGAATAGAACATTTTATTTCATTAAAAACACTAAAATGACATGAAAAAGACGTATCTGGGTTTATTTTAACATGCACATTTCTAATATTGATATTTCTGACATTATCATTTTTTTCCATGTATATTGATATACACTACCTAGAAAACAATACAATTCAATACAAGGTAATGTGTATCAAAGGAATAAAAATCTATACATTAATATAGTAACTGTATCATTACTAGTGTTGTCACGATACTAAAATTTCAACTTGATTTCGATACTAAAAAAATCCCTCGATACTCGATAACGATTTTGAGACCACGGTGACAAAAATGAACACTTTTCATTGAATGTTTGAGGTAATACCTTGGCTCTAATTGCCCCCTTTTACCGTCACCATATTATTCAAACTATATTTTGTATAGAATAATATTAATAGGCTATTACTATGTAGCATACTTGTTAATTTTTTCAAAGTTATTTTTTTTATGCAAACAGTGGTTTATGCTCCACCACTCTGATACCTCTGTAGTCCACAGCTGTGTAGCTACAGGATGATCTTTTATTCAACACAATGCTAAATAACAGAGTAATTAGTTTGTATGTGTGATTCAAAGTTACTTCAGATTATGATAAATGATTCCTCAAAGGTAAAGTTTAATTACACTTTACCTGTTTCCATTTTCTATAACTGTAGTAGGTTATTAGGCTGCAGTAGCCATGGTTCATATTTATATTGTGTCTGCAGTCATTGACAGTGATGGGTCAGAGTCAGGACCACAGTGGTTCTTTAAATATGGCCGCTTTGCTCACACTAACAGCTCTCTCCTTGCTCCACTGGTAACGAGGCATTTATAGTTACATTTAAGCTGTTTTATATCTGTTTGGAATGATGCTGCTGCGCAGTGACTCCCAGATCGGAGCGCGCTCGGTCCGCTCAGGACGTCCCACGGAAACTCCCACGGAAAGCCCACTGCGCTCGTGCAGCGGCACTCGAGGTCTTTGCTCGAGCGAGTGAACACCTTTTAGTAAATTGTAGTTAAAGAGCAGTTTTGATGGAGGAAAGTTTTATGCTGCGCTGCCTGAGCCTGTCCTCCTCCTGTCCTCATCACTGGAGGGGCCTTGTGTTTCTGCAGCGCAGGTAAAGACGTCACATTATCGATACTTTTCCAAATGAATATCTCATTTAGATACTCGTTTTAGTATCCATTAATATCTTGGTATCGATTTTTTGACAACCCTAATCATTACACCCCCAGCAGCATGACAGAAGTTATCTCTGACAAATGAAACTCATCTGGGCTTCATTATGAAGCCTTTCTGACAGAGCAGGACCTAGAGTCAGTTTCAGTCCTGGCTCCAGCTGCTCTCACCACAGAACAGCCACAAACCTCATCCACAGAGCTGTGTCGGGGCCTTAGTTCACTGACATGTTCTGATCTCTTGTCTCCACAGCCTTACCCAGTGCTTCTCCTCAGATCTTTGGCTCGTTGGTTGTGTCTGAAGGGGTTTCCTCCTCTCTGCTCTGTAAGATTGAGGGCATGTACCCCCCAGAACTGCTCACCTTAGACTGGCTCAGAGGGAACGAGACCCTCGGACAGTCACACAGGAAAGCCCGGTGATGTCAGAGTCTGGAACGAGCTTGAGTTCGAACCAAAGAGAGAGGACGCCGAGGAGGACTTCACCTGCAGAGCCACGATGGACCTCCCCCAGCTGCCCCTAGAGGAGAGGACATGGGAGTCCAGCATCAGACTGGACGTGCACTGTGAGTGAAGAGGGGTAGGATGGGTCCTGGTCAGATTTACTCAGTCCAGGGTCTTAGAGTGCATGATTGCAGTTCTGTTAGTCGGGAAATGGAGAATCTAAATGTCACATAGTGACGAGGACGTAAACAACAAGTCATATTGTTACTGACATGACCCACACCCTGTTCCCTAGTGGAAAGGTGCATATATTATTAGTAGTGGCAATACTATTAGAACTTCTAGTAATAACAGTAATGCTATTTTAGTAGTTGTTGTAATAATAGTAGTGTTTTAAAATGACCTATTGTCTCTTATTTGTTTATTATTCACAGATCCTCCAAACATCACCTCAGTCTCAGACACAGTTCATGTGTTGGTCGGCTCCAATTCCACTCTGAACTGTTCTGCAGATGGACACCCCAGCCCCAGCTTCTCCTGGAGCTTCAGTCACATAAGTGAGGGGTGTGAGCCGGGCGCCTCTCCAGAGTATGAGCCTGTGGGATTAGACTCTGAGCTGGAGCTGGACTCCCTCACAGTGTCCCATACTGGACTGTACCAATGCACTGCCTCAAACACAGAGGGAAAGGCCAAGTCACTTCCAGTACACGTCACTGTCCACGGTGAGTGCACCGCTACAGCCATGTTCACTTTATTTTAAGAACTGAGTATCAGCGGTCCAGAGACACAGAGAGAGTGGAAAAGAGGTGCAGAATAAAGCCGACCTTACCTTACGTGTTTCAGGGGAAGGACAGTCTGTTCTAGTGCTGTGGTCAAGACCAAGACTTTCAGGGCCAAGGCCATGTCGAGGCCAAGTCCAAAACAAACCAAACCTTAAAAAAAATAAACAACACAGAAACACATATTATTAAAAGTGAGTGGCTCAAATAAATCTCTTAGACACCGATTCAAGTAACTCCCAAATATTACTCCGCTCAGGGAGTAATTTTACTTATTGTATATTGTTAAAAGTGTTTCTGTTTTCATATTATCTTATAATACTAACAGCTGTGGCATACTCTGAGAGGTTTCATTGGCTGTTTCTGCTTTAGTTCTTCCCACAGAAATGACCGTGACTGTTGGGCCTGAAGACGAGGAGAAGCAGCGGACAATTACCTGTGAATCAGATGGAACCCCGCCCCCAGAGATGGTCCTGAAGAAGAACGGGGAGGAGCTGGAGAGAAAGGCCTGCACCCACACTCTGTCCCACACCTTCCAGAGTGAGGTGCAAGAAGCCACTGAGTTCGAGTGTGAAGCCATCGATCATTTAGGGTCAATTACGAAGAGCGTTACGGTCGAACCCATAGGTCAGTGTGTAAAAGCAGCTCCTGTGCATTTAATTATACAGCTCCACAAAGCATGGCAGAGTTCAATTAGCATCTGTAAAGAGCCACAACAAATTTTATTGCACAAAAGTGGCTTAGCCTATAACTGAAATATAGCCTATGGAGGTTATTCATTATTGCAAACTAACAAAGACCTGTGTTAAATATTCACTTCACTGATTATCTTTTAATGGGCCACCAAACAACAGAGTAATATACACGAGCCATCCAGTAATGATTTCTCTGTGGGTTTATTAAACTTAGGCTACAATTCTCTACAAATTAGGTTACAAACAGCTATAATAACAGTTCATAGCATATTCTGAAAGACAAAGAAAGTTTTATTTTAAATTAACAAGATGACGCAGATGCACGTAGCTTCAAAGTCATCTACATATTTCTTTATTAACTTTACATAACCAGATGTCAGATTCCCAAAGAGCTGAAAGAGCAGGGCTAATGAGCTGCATGCAACTCTAAAACCATAGGTATCAGATGTCAGAGCTGGGTACTCCTGACCAGGGTCCAGGCTCTTTCACAGTGACAGCTTTCACTTATTAAAATGAAAACCTGTGTGTTTAAGGGTAAGGACAGTCTGTACTGGTGTTGAAGTCAAGACCATACTTATCAAGACCAAGACTCATCCAATACCACAGTGAACCGAGACCAGGACTTTTAGGGTCGAGACCATGACGAGACGAAAGAGTCCAAGGCAGACCGAGCCTAAACACAAAATAAAGCAAAAAATAAAACAAAGATTGTTAAAAGTAGGCTCAAATAAAAAGGAAGAAAGTCACTACATATTACCGTCTAGTGACCATTGCTGTCCACTACTTTTACTGATGCATTGTGGGAAATTCTGAGTGCACTACCTGAGCTTCCTCTTGTAAACAGCACATGACGGTGTCGGAGCCTGCCGTCCTCCTGATGGGGGCCAGACCCTTACCCTAACAGGTCTGGGCACAGACCGGTTCTAATGGTCCTGGCCTGACTGCATCTGAGGTTCAGGATTAATGCCACGCCTCCACCTCTCCTCCAGTTTTGGCCCCCAAAACCTTACTGACATTCACCCAACACCACATGTGTCTGTTCTCCATACCCCACTCTCTCTTCCCCTTCACGTCTCATTATGTTTTCTGTTTTCAGAGCCCGCCAAATAAACCTGAAGACTCAAGAGGGGGGTCCCTAAAGCCAGGTGGACTCACCCAGCCATCACCACATCCTCATCCCTCTGTCCTGGCTCAAGCCCATTCTTCAAAAAAAAAATCCAAATAAAGTTAAATTAAGTTCCAAATAAAGTTGTGGCATGGTCCTTGAATCTACATTTAAACCACAGTAGAATTATACATTTACTACACACAAACTTAACTTATGCATCATTTCTTTAATTTTCACATTTTAATCAAATAAAAATAAAGGTTTTATAACAACATCGACATAAACTCCATAGTGTCCGATGGTGATAATAAACTTGATCTACAACTAAACAGAAACCTGGCTACAACAGGATGATTATGGAAGGGTTAATGAAGCCACTCCTCCAAGTCATGTAAACTTTCAAATAGCTGTGGTTATTAGTAGTTTTAGCGTCTGCAGTAGGGCTGCAACAATTCATCGAGGTATTCGAGTAATTCGATTAGTTAAAAGCTTCGATTAACATTCTTTGCCTCGAAGCTTCGTTTCATTAATGTAAATGGGAACTTTGTGTGCAGAGAACTAAGTTTCTGCGCGGTTAATACACAACACACTAGCGACAGTAAGGCAGTGGTTGGGTTATAAACTGAATACATTTGAGTTGTAGTTCGCATTTTAAATGTGTGTATAAACTACGTAGAGAACAGCACCATCGTGAAAGAGGTTTTAGAGGAAACGGCGTCCTCCAAGCGTCGCACTGTTTGGCTAATGCTACAGCTAACGCACAGAGCAGCTTAAATACTGACTCTGGAGACCCTGCAGACGACAAAAACACTAAGAATCACAGATAAAGTATTCCTATTACCTCTGTAAAACCTTTGTTCAGCAGGTGGGAGCAAACTGTCAAAAATGAACAGCGTAGTGTGATGTGCAACCCGCAGCAGTAACTTTACTTTGTTTATGTAGCTATGCTAATTAGCCGTGTGGGCTCAGTGGCGTTAGCATCTTTTAACAGGCTCCTGGTGTATAAATGATAACAGATATCACTTTTAGAAGCAGAGAGGGTTACAACTAAAATACTTTTCTAACTGTTAAGGGAATGCACACTGCTGCAGCTTTTGCATTGTTCTGTATAGGCATTTACAAATATTATTATTAAATGTATAATTAGTGTAACCCCGTTTATTTGTGGCTCCCCAGTCTCTCAAGGCGGTGGGTAAGGTCGGGTTACAGTTCGGAACGAATAAGATGTAATTTTTACCGTCTTCCTTGCCACAAACAAAGCCAAACGGCAGGACAGTATTCAGCACACTTTTTATTCATGGCACAACAACTCCTCCAAACACATTTGCGCTCCTCCGCGCTTCTCTCACCCCGGTCCGTTCACCAAAAGGCCGTACCATAAACAATTAACAGTAGGAACCAATGTGCTGGACATTTAGCAAGGCAAGGTAAAAATAAACTAATAACTAAACACAACACACACCAAAATAAAATAACAAGTGATGTGACTAAATAATCAATTGCATAATAAATACAACACAATTTAAATTAATCCTAAATGAAATAATGCTCAAATTACATATAAGATAATTAACACACACAAAAAAAAAAAATCTATGAAACAATATGACAGTCAAATTAAAAGTTACAGTTTTCCCTTGCTCCAAGCAGAAATGTCCTCATTTCAAAAACAGTACACTTAGTTCAAGTGCATGTAAATGCATTAAAGAAAACCCATGTAGAGAACACAAAACTGTAAAAGGCAAAACAAATGAAATTCACATGAACATGATTGAACCTGATGTAGTAAACAGTACTATACATGTGCTATACCAGGCAACAACACAAACACCCAAGCATCCGTAAGGAAACTCATCATGTGACAAAGTCCCTGTACTTAAGCGGTCGACAAATCTGACGCCCAGAACGGGAAAAAACAGGGTGGGCATCTGGGGAAGGTGGTGGTGGTACACAGGACTGGGGGACTGCAGTAGGGGAAGGGGAAGCAGAGGGGTCAGAGTGATGAGGGGAAGGCGGGAAACCCTGAGGAGCAGTCTCAACTACAGGTGCAAAAGAAGAGAGCCGCCCAGCCCGCGTAGGCACATGAGGGAATGTAGGAGGGCGAAAAGGCAACGCCCCTGCCAAAGCAGTAAGGGGCGGAGCTGGTGCAGGGGTATTGTCCAATCCAGGAGGAAATGTCAGTCCATTGTTCTGAATATTTTGCAAAGTCCCTTTGTAAGCTTTGAGCCTGTTATGGTGTACAATCCATGTTCGTGAGTGTGCTTTCCTAGGATCCGTTATCTCATAGGTCACACCCGGACGTCCATCTTGTGTCACACATCTCAGAATGACAAATGGCCCTTTCCATCTTGGAGCCAGTTTATTCATTCTTTGAGCTGGGTCATCCAGGAGAACAAGATCCCCTGGCTCGTGAGGGTGAAACACAACCCTTTTGTCGTACTGAGACTTTTGATGCAACTTACTAACTGTTGAATTCCGAGCTGCATCTGCAAAAGCATGTGTCAAACGTGAAACAAGGTGAGTAACATAAGCTGCTGGCGCACCTGGGGTAGGCGAGGTTACCGTTGGGCTACAGTTTAATATAACATCCAGTGGCAAGGTAGGTTCCCTGCCATGCACAAGAAAGAAGGGTGAAAATCCTGTGCTTGAATGTACACTGGAGTTATATGCCAGTTCCACTTGTGGCAAGAACTGGTCCCATTCACCACCAGTTTGCGCTATGTACTTAGACAGTTGGTCTTTGAGAGTCCTATTCAGTCTTTCTACCATGCCGTCTGACTGAGCATGGTAAGGGGATGTGCGTGTTTTGATTATCCCTAGTGACTTGCAGAGATGTTTGACAAGGTCAGATTCAAATTGTCTGCCCTGGTCAGTATGAATTGACTCAGGCAACCCATGCTGTCTTATGTAGTCCTCAAAAATGCATTTTGCAACTGTAGTGGCACGCTGGTCCTTAAGTGGAAAAAGGTTCACATAGCGCGTGAAATAGTCCATAATAACCAAAACATACCTGTTGCCCTGTGATGTAATAGGTAGCTCAGTGATATCAGCAGCGACTTTTTGAAATGGTCTGTCAGATTGAATTGGCTGAAGAGGGGCACGTTCATGAGGAATGGGAGAACCTCGCTTTTGACAAGGTAGGCATTCAGTACAAAACGTGTGCACATCACGGGTCATGTATGGCCAATAGCAGATACGTCTAGCTCTCTGAAGTGTGCGCTCTGCATTCAGGTGTCCACTAAATTGATTCCCATGCAAAGCAGCTAAGGCCGTGGGGAGAAGTAAGGGGGTAGAACAACTTGAAAGTTCACAGGTGAGCGAGGACTTGGTTTCGATTTTCTACAGAGAATCCCATGTTGAATGGTTAAGTTGGGATACTCATGCCACAGTTTTCTTAGCGAGGGAGAAGAGTTTTGCAGCTTACCAATAGGGGGCCTACATGCACTGTCTTTTAACCATGAAATGACTGTATTGAGACATTCATCATTCTGTTGCTGTTGTTGTAAGTGCTCTAAATCAATAGACAGTGTATTTCCAATGTCTGGATTAACAGAGACCAGGTTGTCATTCGTGTCTGTGTTCACAGGAGTGTGTGTGTCAGTAATGGCTACAGTAACACCCTGCACAGCTTTGTCTTGAGTTTCTGTGCTTGGGCGCCTGGACAAGGCGTCAGCATTGGCATGCTGTTTACCTTCCCGGTGAGTGATGTTGTAGTCATAGACGTCCAGTTCAAGGATCCACCTACTCCGTCTACCTGTAGGATCATTGTCTACTGGAGTTTTCTTTAGACTCAGTAGGGGCTTATCATCTGTGATCACAACAAATGAGCTACCTGAAAGAAAATGTTTAAAATGTCTCACAGACCAAACAACTGCAAAAAGCTCACGATCAAAAGTTGACCATTTTCTTTCGGAGGGGCTAAGAGTGTGGCTGGCATAAGCAATAACATGTTCTTTATTGTCCTGACGCTGAGCTAACACTGAACCAATACCTGCTAGTGACGCATCAGTGTATAGCAAGAAAGGTTGAGAAAAGATGGGATGTGCCACAACTGGTGGGTTAGTAAGAGCATGTTTAAGTGAGTGAAATGAATCCTCACACTCAACTGTCCATTTAAAAGTAGCACCTTTGTGAGTTAGTAAATGTAGTGGGGCAGCAATATTAGAAAAGTTTTTAACAAACCTACGATAGTAGGAGCACAGTCCAATAAAAGACCTCACTTCTGTGGCCGTCCTGGATGTTGGCCACTTGTGCACCTTTTCCAGGTTTTTCGCATCAGGTTGAAGTCCGCGGCTGGAGACTACATGACCAAGAAAAGTCACTTCTGTCTGGGCCAGATGGCATTTCTTGGCTTTTAGTTTGAGACCAGCTGATCGAAACCGGTCAAAAACTTCACCAAGGCTCTGTAGGTGGTCATTAAAAGTTCGGCTAAAGACAAGTACATCATCTAAATAAATCAAGCAGTCTTTCCAATGCAGGCCATGAAGGACTAGCTCCATTAGTCGTTGGAATGTTGGGGGAGCATTTGTCAGTCCCATGGGCATAACTTTGAACTGGTAAAGACCGCTGCCAGAGTTGAAGGCTGTTTTCTCTTTGTCTTGTGGCTCAAGTTCGACTTGCCAATATCCGCTAGATAAGTCCATTGTGCTGAACCAACAGGAGCCTGACAAGCTGTCGAGGGCCTCTGCTGGACGTGGCAGGGGGTACGAATCTTTGATGGTGGCTGCATTAAGCTTCCTGTAATCGATACAGAACCTATAGGTACCGTCCTTCTTACGTACCAAAACAATAGGGGAAGACCAAGGGCTGCAGCTTTCCTCAATGATGTCTTGTTCCAGAAGCTGCTGGACTTGCTTGTCTATCTCTGCCCTGATGTTTGGGGAGGACCTGTATGCTCTCTGCTTGATTGGAGACGTGTCACCAGTTCTGATGCTGTGCCTGACCAAAGTAGTACGTCCATAGTCCTGATCGTGGGCACTAAAAATGTCACAGTAGGATAAGAGTAAAGCCTGAAGCTTTTGTTGCTGTTCAGCGGTAAGGGCTGAGTCATCTAGATTAACATCTGGAAGTAACTGTTGTTTCGGAGACTCTGCTAAAGCTGTAACTGCATCTACATTTGTCTCTACTATGCAGTAATCATCGTCACTGTCCTTGCCTAAAGGGTAGAGATCACCTAGTTTAGTGTCCCGTGGTACATGCAAGTCAGAGGTAGTTGGATTCATTATTCTAACATAAGTCAACCCTGCTAGAACTGGAGCAACAGTACGTGCTGCCAATAGGCCTTGGGAAATGGGTGGTCCTGGTTCAATAACACCAGTGTAGTCAGCCTCAAAATCAGGCACACCAATAGTGGGCTGTACTTGAGCTAGAACAGTCATTTGTGACAGTGCTGGTATTATGAGGGGTGTCACAGTAATGGCGTTGCAACTTAAAGGGGCTGTATCTGCAGCATGCAAAAGTGGAACACTAGCACGATTACCCACTTTAAGGACACCTTCTTTCAAATCCAAGACAGCAAGATGGGCAAGTAGGAAATCCCAGCCTAATATTACAGGCTGTGTAACATTCCTGACAACTTGGACAGTGTGTGTAAACATTTCACTGCCTAGCCTTATGTTCATAGAGAGGGTACCTAAGTTATCTAAATAGTCACCAGTCACAGCTCTAGGAACAACTTGAGGTCGTTGTAACATTTTTGTTCTCAGGGAAGGAATTGACATTCTGAAAGCTTCACTTATCAGTGATATGTCTGAACCAGAATCCACATACACTTTAGTAGCAACATTTTCAATAATGGCAAGTACATTACGTGTGAATGTCCTACGTGCGGACTGCTGTACTCTTTGGGTGTGGGCCTCATCATTAGAAGCAGACACTTGGCCCTCAGCACCTGCTACCATTCTTTTCCCTGACTATAGCTGTCTTCGCTAAAAGTCACATGTTGGTCCCGGTCATATTGTCTTTGTCTATCCCTGCCTGAGCGTGTGGAGGGGGACCTGTGTCTACCTGAGTCAAAGGGAGAGTCACGGTCATAGTCATTGTAGGGTGAGGACCTGCCACCATGGTGATGAGAAGGTTGCCATCTTCCTGGACTGTGGGGTCTGGAATGCCTCTCATTGTTGGATGGATGGTCATGGCGGTGAGATGGAGACAATGAAGGTCTAGGTGAGTATCGTCGGTCACGGGGATCTGGCGAATGTCGGGAGTGGCTGTACCAACTTTGTGACTTGCTGAATCGATGATACGTGGGTGTAGAGGAGCGGGCGTCTCGGACAGGAGACACAGATGGAGTGCGACGATACCTCTCTCTGCCACGATCACTTCTCGAGTAGTCAGGATGTTCATATTCACATTTGAAGAAATCAGTGCGAGAAGAATGTCGTTGTCTAGGATGGCTCTCATTATGTCCTTGTTGAGCAACATGTAGTTGTAGAGCTTGAACGTCTTTAGAAAGTTGCTTGATTGCATCAATGAGTTCATCAGATCTGTCTGCATGACTCTTGTCATGTTTAGTAGATACCATGGCAGACAATGGCACGTCTTTAGGCAGGGAAGGTGTTGCATATGGCGTGGTACCCGGTAGAAAAGGAGGAGGAAGGAGTCTTAAAGCCTCTTGTGCGCGTTCCCATTTACATGCAACTGCTAAAGCATCCTCCAGTGTAGTTGCACCATGTTCATGACATTTAGCCTGAGGAATGGGGTCTAATCCGGCAACAAACCTTCTGAAGCGTTCCATAGCAATAGCTGGCTCGCCATAATTGGGAAAAGCCTCCAGTACTAACCTTGTGATTTCAGCAGCATAAACCTCTAATGGTTCTTTGGGCAGGCGTTGTCTTGCATTAACAAATGTTTGAAAATGAAGCAAAAATTCCTTTCTGCCAAAAACATCATTGAGTTTAGCCACACATTGTTCATAGTCCTGTTGCACTTCTGGTGATAAGGATGCTCAAATTACATATAAAATAATTAACACACACAAAAAAAAAAAAAAATCTATGAAACAATATGACAGTCAAATTAAAAGTTACATTAGTATATAATAAAGCCCAGTATAAGTAAGTATAAAGTAAAAGTAGTAATTAGTATAATTAGTAGACCATATCGTAATGTATAATAATAATAATACCTACATTTACAAAGCAATGCAATGCATTAAAATATGAAAAAAAAAAAACACTTCTTAATGTTAGACTGACAGATTCACAGATGTGCATTAAAATGTGTTACGTTTTAAAATATGCAGACACGCAGGAGTATCTCTTATTCAATTAATCAAACAAAATAATCAAGAGATTACTCGATTACCAAAATAATCGATAGCTGCAGCCCTAGTCTGCAGAGTCTCCACAGTCAGTATTTAAGCTGCCCTGGAGCTAGCAGCAGCATCAGCCATAACTCAGGAAAGTGCGGTGCTTGGAGGACACTAATTTCTGCTGAATTCGATTTTACATTTGGCTATTTTTGACATCGTCCAAAATTAAAAACGTGAATTAATCAAATTAATTTGATTTATCGCCCAGCCCTAGTTTGTAATTATCTAGCCTACCGGCCTCCTGGTCCCTATTCAGAATTTTTAATCAAGTTCTCCGACCTTCTATCCAGTATAGTGTTAGCCTGGGATAAGATTGTAATAGTAGGGCATTTTAATATTCATGTTGTTGACAGCAGCGACATGAATCTGGGCTCTATTAGACAACGCTGATTTCATTCAAAACATAAATGAACCCACTCATAGTCACCAGCACAGCCTGGACCTTGTTTTAACCTCTGGTATAGAGATTACTCAGCTCACTGTCCTTCCTCATAACCCCATACTCTCAGATCACTTTCTAATTACCTTTCAGTTTATACTCAGACTTTACTGTTCCAATGAATAAAACCCAGATTACAAGAGCATTATCTGATCAATCTGTTAGTACAATATTGAGTTTGTTGAGAACAGCTCCCATAGCTCGAGTCCTAGTTGAATTGATCAGTTTGTTGACAGCGCCACGCACTCATTAAAAACAGCTCTAGATAATGTAGCTCCATTAAAACAAAAGGTTGTTAGGCCGAATCGAGCAGCACCATGGTTTAATGCTGAAACACGTTCCCTTAAACAAGCAACCTGTAAATTAGAAAGGCTATGGCTCTGTCACTGCAGCTCAGAGCAGTCTCTGAATGCCTGGAAATATAGTCTTTTAAATTATAAAAAATCTCTGCATGAGGCCAAAACCAGGTACTATTCATCTTTAATAGAAGAAAAAAGAACAAGCCTAGGTTTGTGTTGAGCGCTGTAGCCAGGCTGACCACCAGTCACAGCTCAGTAGAACCCTGTATCCCTGTTACTCTCAGCTGGCAACACTTTCTTCACTTTTTTAACAACAAAATCACAAGTATTAGAGACAAATTAAAGGAAAGTCTCCCTACAATTATGGCGTTATATAATAATTTGAGCAGATAGAACTGTTTTGTGCATGCGCTTCCTGATTTTCCTCGTTCGAGACGTCTGTGCTGCTGCGCTCTCAAAATGTTCTTCTCCTTGCTCAACTGTCTCCCCTCTGCTCTCAAAACTCTGATTTCCTCGCTCAAAACACAAAACGTCCTTTGCATGACAACCAATGGCAACAAATGTCAAATTTTCTGATTGGCTCAGACCCAGGGAACGAGTATAGAGTTTTCTGATTGGCTGCTGTGGCTCTGGGGCATCAGTGTGATGGTGAAAGTATTGAACAAGTCTCTATAGAATGTCCTCATGTTTCTATATTTTGGTCTAATTTACAAAGTTATCTTTCAGGAATGTTTGGGAAAAGTGTTGCATTATCTAAACTTAAAATATTACTTATCTTTAATGCTTCAGCTTTCTCCTCCAATGAAATATATATAATCAACTTAACCATGATTCTTGCTAAGTATTACATGCACAAGATGAAATGGTTAGAAAAGGAGCCCTCATGGTATAATTTTAAAGAAACAGACTTTAAAACATTTGGCCTCTATTGAAAAATGAAAACTGAGTAATCAGAAATTAGCAAAAACAGTTAGAAAAAATTTAAAAAACGTCCCAGGATTTCCAGAATTGGAGTTGTAAACCAAGCTTGTAAAACAGTGATCTTTCACTTACGCAACATAGCCAGAATTACAAACATTTTATCTAAAGTGACGCTGAAAAACGTATCTATGCGTTGGTTACATCGACTGTAGGTTGGATTACTGTAACCCTCTGCTGGCAGTGCGCCCTATGAGCTCTTTAAAAAGTTTTCATCTTGTTCAAAATGCAGCAGTAAATGGCACGGCCCCATCCTACATTAATGATGTTATAGTGCTGTAGCAGCCAAAGAGAGTGCGCTCACAAAATACAGGGTTTCTACAAAAAAAGCAACACCACCACCTACTGGACTGATAAAATAACAAAACATATATAAAATAATAAAGAGAGGTAGATTGTTATTGACCAGTATAAAAATACCAAATAAAATACGGACCAACAAGAATAAATTTAATATTTTACAATGCTAATAATATTCTTAAATGTCACCTTTTATGATTTTTTTGTATTTATTTTTTATCAACAGTGCAAAAGTTTTTGACAAAAGACCATTACACACAAGAAATATGAATCTGACTCTGTCATAAAAAAAAAAAATAAAAAGTTGAAGTGGAGGAAATAAAAGATTATAATTTCAAAGACAGGGATGAAGTGTTTTATCAGTTTGACAAATTCACATTCCAATGTCTGTGAGGTCAAAATGTTCACTAGAAATAAACCCTGCAGTGTTGTAGCTTTAAACCCCATCCTTAAAAGCAAACCAATAATAACACTTTCTTTTCTTTATTCATTAGTAAAATGTACACAGTGTAAAAGTTCATCAAAATAATACAAAAAGGCATTTGTTCATTTGTTTTGGAATAATGTACATTTAAAGGCACAAAAGAACGCAGAGAGTGTGCTTCTCCTCTGGCAGTGCTCAGTTTGTCCTCTCAGTCCACAACAAATCAATATAGCAAAGTTAAACCAGGGCAGGCCATTTGTCCCAGGCCTCCAGAACGGAGGTGAGCAGGTGACAGTGGCTCAAGAGGAAGAGAGGTAATCCTATAACCGGAAGATAGGAGTCATAACTGTCAGTACTGCCACACCATTGGTCCATAACTGTCAGTACTGCCACACCATTGGTCCATAACTGTCAGTACTGCCACACCATTGGTCCATAACTGTCAGTACTGCCACACCATTGGTCCATAACTGTCAGTACTGCCACACCATTGGTCCATAACTGTCAGTACTGCCACACCATTGGTCCATAACTGTCAGTACTGCCACACCCTTGGTCCATAAACCAAGATAATGTAAACAGACATCTTCCCATGCTTCTATAAAATTTCTCAAGAACAATTTGACAGAAATGGAGAGATTTCTTGTGTACACGCATGTTGCTTCCTTACATTTGTAAAAAAATATTTCAGACTGGACATCTGTATGGCTTGAGAACTTTCACTGAATCACATTTGTACAGCTATGGTTTCTCTCCTGTGTGACTCTTCATATGTTTTCTGAGATTACTCCTAAAGGCATATGGTTTCTTACAGACTGAACAGCTGTAAGGTTTCTCTCCAGTGTGAGTTCTCATATGATGTTTGAGATAATCTCTGTGGGCAAATGTTTTCTTACAGACTGAACAGCTGTAAGGTTTCTCTCCTGTGTGAGTTCTCATATGGTCTTTGAGATGACCATTTTGAATAAATGTTTTCTTACAGACTGAACAGCTGTAAGGTTTCTCTCCAGTGTGAGTCTTCATATGGTTTCTGAGATTACTCATAGAGGTATATGGTATCTTACAGACTGAACAGCTGTAAGGTTTCTCTCCAGTGTGAGTTCTCATATGGTCTTTGAGATAACTTCTGTGGGCAAATGTTTTCTTACAGACTGAACAGCTGTAAGGTTTCTCTCCAGTGTGAGTTCTCATATGAACTTTGAGATTACCTCTGTGGGCAAATGTTTTCTTACAGACTGAACAGCTGTAAGGTTTCTCTCCTGTGTGAGTTCTCATGTGTATTTTGAACTGACCCTTTTGAACAAATGTTTTCTTACAAACTGAACAGCTGTAAGGTTTCTCTCCAGCGTGACTTCTCATATGCATGTTGAGAGTACTTGTATAAGCAAATGCTTTCTTACAGACTGAACAGCTGTAAGGTTTCTCTCCTGTATGAGTTCTCATGTGTGCTTGGAAATGACCCTTTTGAACAAATGTTTTCTTACAAACTGAACAGCTGTAAGGTTTCTCTCCAACGTGACTTCTCATATGCATGTTGAGAGTACTTGTATAAGCAAATGTTTTCTTACAGACTGAACAGGTATTAGGTTTCTCTCCAGTATGAGTTTTCATATGTACTTTGAGGGTCCAGCTTGCTGCAAACCCTCTCTTACAGACTGAACAGCTGTAAGGTTTCTCTCCAGTGTGAACTCTTGTGTGTCTGTGTAAATCCCGTTTAGTTGTGAATCTCTTTTTACAAACAGAGCACTCATGTTTTTTAGCTTTACCTCCTACATCAGTTCCTGATTTGTCACCATCTTTTACAGTGTCACCAGTCTCTGGTGCAGACTTGTATTTGGTGAACAGACCTGAGTTTTGTGCAGCTGTACTTCTGTCTTTTATCTGGACTTGGTTGTAGTCGTCTCCATCAGCCTCTGTCTCCATCTGTTGAGTTGAACTGCTGGCTGGAGGTTCCCAGTCTTCATCATTGTCAGTGTCAGAAGAGTTGTCAGTTTGTTCCTCAGTCTCTGAGTGTAAATGTCCATGTGGGTCTAAGCTGGTGTTTGCTTCTGCTCGTCCACAGTCCTCTCCCTGTGTTTCCTCTCTGTGCTCAGTTTGTCTTTGTTGAAGTGAGGACTGTGCTTCACTCTTTACAGAGACAATAATGAACTCTGGGAGCTGCTCTTCCTCCTGTTTGATGCTCTGTTTCTCTGGTTCCTCTTTAGTTTGTGGTGTCTCTGTGATTTCCTGGTTCAGACTGAGGTCATGACTGCAGGAGTAATTCTGGACACCTGCAGGAGAAAATGTAAAGATCACACAATTAAACCACTGATTATTATTTACAGAGGGCAAGGGCTGGACTCTGTCCCAGCTACGGCACGAGACAGGCACATCAGCACTGACAGACTGTAGATGCATCTTTAGAAATCTTTTGAAATATTGCACAGTTCATTCATTCATCTTCATGTTCTTCCAGTTACGGGTCACGGGTACTGGAGCCTGTCCCACAGGCTTTAGGCAAGGAACGTCCTGGACAGAGACTCGTTAGTCTCAGGGCTGACACAGAGACACTGACATTTGTTAGGATTTAGTCATGTCATTCTTTTTAGCTTCAGTCTAGTTTTAGTTGACTTAAAACTACTCTCATGAAAACTTCTCTTTACAGTGGACTTAGACACTGATAGACCTACTTCCTGAAGAGTCTGAAGTAGATGTTATGAAGGGTTTTTTCTTCACCATTTTGTTTCAGCCTAAGGATGATCTGGTTCACTTCCATCGAGACTGAATGTTGTGGGTTCACAGCAACAGCTTTCAAATGCAAATGCCAAACCTGGAATTGAGTCCAGACCTTTTACCTGCTCACGATTACAAGAGTGCACCAAACATGAGAAAATTAAATTTGGAAGAAAGTTTCCCACTGAGGAGAAACCTGGACGGTCCTGGTGGCTCCAGTGTTACAAGAGAAAGACACTGACTATAACAGAGACTATAACACACTGTTGTATATTTATATATCATTAAGAGGAAGCAGATGGGTTGCGGTGGGGTTTTGGTAAATAATATCCATCAGAAAATCTGGTCCTGAAGGGTGATTAAAATATTGTAACCCTACTGTAACTAGTTTTTTATTATTGTTTTTTTAAGTAAATCAAATTTCAGACACTAAACTCCACAAAAACTCCTGAAAAAATAGCACGAAATTCAAGCTTGGCAAAAATTAAATTTACACAAAGTCGACAAGAAACTATGTTACACAATGGCTAAGTGGCGACCCCTGGAAAATCAAATTACATTAGGAGATAGGAGGGTACACTTATCCATCATGTGACCCTGAGTAAAACGTCTATGAGGACCACACCCATCTCCAACCATTTTAGCAGAGCCACAGCACAAACTTGTGAAATAATGCTGCATTTATGATACATCGGAATCTTGGAAAATTTGCTCTCCAACTTGGAAAAATGGCCTTGAACACCTTTTTGGGTCAGGATTTTTGCTCAGAAACTCGGGCGAAAGTGTTAGACTCCGAGCTCCCGAGTTGACGTCACAATCCTGGAGACTCCCTCTGTGACAGGAGCACAGTGTGGTTACTAACGGGGAAAGTCTTTTTAAACAAGAGATCTCACACTTGTGTGCAAAAATATACTTATCTTTGTTTAATGAATGAAGTTATCAGTGATACAGCTCTGCAAAAACATCTTTGACTGTTTATTTATCACTGAACGACCAAAATAAAAATAGAAACATCCCATAAACTTCAACAATATCACTGCTGTATAATTAAGAATGGGTAACACTCATTTAGAAAATATCTTTTCTGAACCTAAACATTAAAACTATTTGACTGATGGAGTGTTTTCAGACGAGAGGGAGTTTCATTTGTTTTGGATTGTATGTGGGTTTTAAACAGAAATTAGAGTCAAGCAGAGGCCGAGATATAACTGTTCTGAGAGCAGTTTTATCAAAACATACTTTTTACTTCTACTTGAGTAATATTATTGTGAAGTAACAATCCTCTGACCTGAGTACAGTTTTTACAGCTTAAATACTGACTGTGGAGACTGCAGACGCTAAAACACTCATCACAGAGAAAGCCTCGTTAGCGCCGCACAGAGAGAACAGTAAAGCTCCCAGAATCCCCCGCGCACTGAGGTCTGCCCCGAGCACTGACTGTAGAAGTAAAGAGAACCAACCTGCTCTGTGGACCAGGACTCGTGGGCTCAGAACAGAGTCCAGGAGCTGCTGTTTTCTCTCGTTCTCCTCTTTTGAGCGACACAGTTCCTCCTCATACTCCGCTATTGTTCTTTCAAACAGCGCAAATATGTCTTCAGCAGCCGCAGTCAGCCGCTCATTCACCAAAGCTCTCAGCGTTTGGCCTTTAGACATTTTTACAAACTGCTTTTAGCTTTAGCTCGGAGCTAACCACCGCTAACACAGCTCTGACGCTTCCTCCTTCTTCTTCTTCTTCTCGTCCTCTCCGGCAGTCTACACGCCAAAGGCGCACTGCTGCCCCTCACTGTTAAAAGGGGGTATTACACTCTGCTCCAATCACAGTCTGCGGTTCAGCCCAGAGGCAAAGACAAAGTTCATCACTGCTTTATGCGCTTCTTGCTGGTGTACAGATGGTCCAAGTAAGGTCTTCAGTGAGATTGACTTAAACTCCAGGTCAAATATTTGTAGAAAATGTCTCTTCTGTGTTCTGCAAACCTGCTACACTCTAACAGAACATGGTGCACAGTTTCTTCCTTTCCACAGGTTTCACACTGGCCATTGATGTGCTTCCCTATTAGACAGAGACAAACATATAGTAATAAAGAGAAGTATGTTGTTATTGACCACTCTGCCCTCGGTTTAAAAATACTAAATAACATATGGCCCGAAAAGATTGATTTCATTATTTAACTGAATATAATTAATAATTATTATTTATTAACAGTGCAACCTATTCATGAGACAGTGACTCGGGTTAATCATGTGATGCTGGCGTACATGTGGGGAAAAAAGTTTGCCAAACTCCACTAATAATGGACTTCTGTAAACAAACTATGAGTGATTTGAGTATTTATAAACCAGGCATTAAAAACCATGTGTTATATTCAAACCATACTTTACTTTTACGATCAAAACGCTCTGGATTAATGCAGCTGTTATTGCCTTAAGATGGAAGCTAGTTTACCTATTAGTGGGCGAAAAACTTCATGTCTGTGTGAGATGGACCTGACAAATGTAAATTAGTATTTAGGCCAAAAGATTTCCACTATGGGCCGGTTCCAAGCCCGAGTTAATGTGTGGGTCACTTTGGAGAAAGAAAGATTTATCAGGTACCCCACACATGTCACCTGCAGTGAGGGGCCCTCCCAGAGCCGGCCCCTGGCACAGCTCACAGTTTAGGAGGCGCCGCACAGAGAAGTTTAAGTTAATGCTCACTAAAGTTTATCAAATGCTTTGTTTTTAGTGGTCGTGCTGTAGGAGGGGGCTCTTATTTAAAATCTTGCCTTGGGCTCCAACAGAGCTAGGACCGGCTCTGGGCCCTCCTCTGCAGATATTTTTTGGTACGTGACCTTTAATAAAACAGGTTTAGACACCTCTGCATTAAACAAATGTACAAATTCTAGTAAACAATTAATCATTTGCACATTTTTGGACACTGTGCACCTTAACCTTTAGTTTAGAACACGTCTCTTCCTTACACCTCCAGTCATTACAAACTATCACAGAATTATGCCATCTTCCTAAATCAACTATTGAATATTTCTATATAAAGCTTTGCGTATTATCATTAAACTTATATTTTGTTGTACTACTGCTAAGGTTAATAACGGCTCAACATTAGTAATAATAATAGTTGGGTCTTATGTCATGTTTTTCCACTGTAAGCTCAGCTTACAGTTGGGTGCATTGTTCATTTATAAAATTGCACACATAACAAACAAAGCTGCTACAAAGTTATCAGACTCAAGGCTGCAGGTGTGAACCCCTGTGGCCCAGCCCGATGCGTGGGAGACAAAGAAGATAACGCTCTGCTGAGATCGTCATACACAATATACAAACTATTGTCAAGCCTGGCTCGTATAAGGCTCGACAAACAAGACCTGAACAGGATGTATGCCAATTAAATAGTAATTTATTAAAGAAACGTGACCAAATTATATTAAACAAGATAAAAGTGTGGCCTATATGGGCAATCTGTAACATCAATAGTGAGTGTAAGTGTTGGATGTGAAAACTAAAGTGAAACAAACAAAATAGGTGCACCAACAAAGGAAAAGGTGGCTGCAGGTGAGCAGGCTGTGGCGAGCAGAGACCAGGTGGGTGCAGAAGGCCTTGTTTTTAAACTGTTTGGCCACGCCCCTGCCAGGTAGCATAGGCCATCTGGAGCAGCATGCTGGCCACCTGAGAAGAGGAGAGAGAGAGGCGGGGCCTGCTGCTGTAACCTCACCTGTGTGATACTGAATAAACCTCTGATCTGACTGCACTTCTGAATCATCGTCCTCTTTGACGTTTACACCAGAAAATGAACAATTCTTACACAACACTCAAAAAAATAAATAAATAAAAACTAATCTGACCGACTGGATTTGTGGCTGTAGTACCTGTGTGTGTCCAGCAGGTGACGCAGTGCTCCTGGTCTTTAAACAGCCCTGACACAGAGAGGACAGTATCAGAGCGTCTCATCCGCGTTTGGCCTTTTCACAGCAAATTTTCAACTTTGGAATAAACTCTGTGGAAGTTAAAGACAACTCTTTTAAAGTGTACAAGGAGGACCGTCAAATCTACTCCAAACTGGATATAAAGTTACCTTTTTTTCTTTTTGTAGATCATTGACCCGTTTATGTGTTAGACTGAACTTTTCTGGTGTAAAAACAGTACACCTAAAAAACAGTTTTTCACTGTTGCCATTTAACACTACAATGTTGTTTATTTTATCACTGAGCAAATCTATATCACATCAAAATCAAAATCATTTTATTTATCCGTTAGGAACTTCATTTGCAGGAAAAAAGCCCCGGTGCAGGCACAGACTTTTTCTTTTGACTCTTTTTTTATTTCATCCATAAATTCTTTCTTCTTTTCTTTGTTTAATGGCGCTTGGCTGAGCAGCTGAAGGAGCAACACCGCCTCCTACTGGACTGGGCTGAGAAGTGACCCCTGCACAAAGCTGGATTTGTAAGTTCACAAAAATAAAAGAACATGGGGGAAATAAAAGATTATAATTTCAAAGACAGGGATGAAGTGTTTTATCAGTTTGACAAATTCACATTCCAATGTCTGTGAGGTCAAAATGTTCACTAGAAATAAACCCTGCAGTGTTGTAGCTTTAAACCCCATCCTTAAAAGCAAACCAATAATAACACTTTCTTTTCTTTATTCATTAGTAAAATGTACACAGTGTAAAAGTTCATCAAAGTAATACAAAAAGGCATTTGTTCATTTTGGAATAATGTACATTTAAAGGCACAAGAGAACCCAGAGAGTGTGCTTCTCCTCTGGCAGTGCTCAGTTTGTCCTCTCAGTCCACAACAAATCAATATAGCAAAGTTAAACCAGGGCAGGCCATTTGTCCCAGGCCTCCAGAACGGAGGTGAGCAGGTGACAGTGGCTCAAGAGGAAGAGAGGTAATCCTATAACCGGAAGATAGGAGTCATAACTGTCAGTACTGCCACACCATTGGTCCATAACTGTCAGTACTGCCACACCACTGGTCCATAACTGTCAGTACTGCCACACCATTGCCACACCATTGGTCCATAACTGTCAGTACTGCCACACCATTGGTCCATAACTGTCAGTACTGCCACACCATTGGTCCATAACTGTCAGTACTGCCACACCATTGGTCCATAACTGTCAGTACTGCCACACCATTGGTCCATAACTGTCAGTACTGCCACACCAGTGGTCCATAAACCAAGATAATGTAAACAGACATCTTCCAATGCTTCTATAAAATTTCTCAAGAACAATTTGACAGAAATGGAGAGATTTCTTGTGTACACGCATGTTGCTTCCTTACATTTGTAAAAAAATATTTCAGACTGGACATCTGTGTAGGGTACATATATAAAAATATATACACTGAACTAAGACAAAGATTAAGAGTAATAACTCCGCATTGGTACCAGTTAGCCTTGCGCTAACGTGCAGATTAAAACACCTAAACTAATGTCTTAAGAGGGAAGGATTGACCAGGAGGGACTCAGTTTAATAGATAAAGATCAACAAACTCAACTTAATTTAGATTAAGTATAACGTTTATTTACACAATAAGGTGGAATAGTGTACTGAGGCACAGGTAAATATTGAAAGGAATGTAATTATGAACAGAACCGTTATGCAGAATTATTGATTAACTAATGATGAATTGCAGTGGAGTAAGTAATAAATTGACTTATTAAATTATTGGAAATTTAGGAATAAGGGAGTAGACTCTGAGACTATAAGCGCCAACTTTGTCAACATATACAACACTGGTACCGTCTTCGGAGCAGGAGGGGAAGGCGGTGACGACAGCCAGCCTCCGGTTTCAGCCAGGGGCTCGGATGTTGTTCTTTGTCCTTTAGAGCCGCGGGGTGTCACAGGGTTGGTCTTCCCGGTCCCAAGCTGCGGTTCGTGGTGTGTCCTCCAAGCTCCACAGCCAGTCCCCAGGTGTCCCGTTATGTTGAACAGGAGCGTGATGCCGCTCAGGGAGAGTTTAGCTGTTGTCAGCGTAAGGCAGCGTCAAAGTCTCAGAGTATGGGAAATGTCCCTTTTAATGCCAAACGGAAAATTCAATAAAAATCCTTTCACAGCGATTCGAAACTTTAGAAGTATAACTTCTTAAATTAGCTGCTTTGGTCAAGGCAGCGGTTGTTAAAACTTGCGGATGTTGCGCGGCGCGAGGCTTTTCAAAATAAACTACAAAAATGATACTTGAACAAAAGTTTGGGCGACTTATTGTGAAAAGATGTTATCACTGGCAAGGTGAACTTAACGCAACAAAAATGACGAGAAGAAAAAAAAAATTAAACTTAAACGACAAAGGAGAGACGGAGACGAGACAAGACAAAGACGAAACTAAGACTGAGGAATGTGGGCCGCACCCCAAGATAAGACTGGAAGGGTGTCTCGGCCCCCCCTTGAACTGATAGTGGAGAGGATTCAAATTACCTCTGCTAGACACAAAGTAAATGTCATAAAAGAAATGTGTCTTACTCCACTTCAATTTACATACCTTTAAAACATGTTATATTTAACAGTTTGCACAAGACATAGCTATGACATTTTCCTGTAAAGTAACATGTTAATGCATATAAAGTCTTTTAAACAGATGAGATGTGCCAGGTCTCTGGTTTTTATCAGAGAAGCGAGGAGGCCTCTTCTGGTATATTTATTGGTCTGCAGTTCGTAAAGGACAGATTTATGTCTTTGTTTTGCGTCCTTGGTGGGTAAGAGCAGACTTCTCGTCTCCTAAAGGAATGTCCATTTTTGATAGAATTTCAGCAGTGGTCCAGAACTCCTACATCTGTATGGCTTGAGAACTTTCACTGAATCACATTTGTACAGCTATGGTTTCTCTCCTGTGTGAGTCTTCATATGTCTGCTGAGATTACTCATAAAGGCAAATGGTTTCTTACAGACTGAACAGCTGTAAGGTTTCTCTCCAGTGTGAGTTCTCATATGGTCTTTGAGATAACCTCTGTGGGCAAATGTTTTCTTACAGACTGAACAGCTGTAAGGTTTCTCTCCAGTGTGAGTCTTCATATGTTTTCTGAGATTTCTCATAGAGGCAAATGGTATCTTACAGACTGAACAGATGTAAGGTTTCTCTCCAGTGTGAGTTCTCATATGATGTTTGAGATAATCTCTGTGGGCAAATGTTTTCTTACAGACTGAACAGCTGTAAGGTTTCTCTCCAGTGTGAGTTCTCATATGATGTTTGAGATAATCTCTGTGGGCAAATGTTTTCTTACAGACTAAACAGCTGTAAGGTTTCTCTCCAGTGTGAGTTCTCATGTGTGTTTTGAAATGACCCTTTTGAACAAATGTTTTCTTACAAACTGAACAGCTGTAAGGTTTCTCTCCAGCGTGACTTCTCATATGCATGTTGAGAGAACTTGTATAAGCAAATGTTTTCTTACAGACTGAACAGCTGTAAGGTTTCTCTCCAGCGTGACTTCTCATATGCATGTTGAGAGAACTTGGAGAAGCAAATGTTTTCTTACAGACTGAACAGCTGTAAGGTTTCTCTCCAGCGTGACTTCTCATATGCATGTTGAGAGAACTTGTATAAGCAAATGTTTTCTTACAGACTGAACAGGTATAAGGTTTCTCTCCAGTATGAGTTTTCATATGTCTTCTCAGTTTAGAGCTAACTGAAAACCTTTTCTTACAGCTTGAACAGCTGTAAGGTTTCTCTCCTGTGTGAGTTCTCATATGCATGTTGAGAGTACTTGTATTAGCAAATGTTTTCTCACAGACTGAACAGTTGTAAGGTTTATCTCCTGTGTGAATCATACTATGTCTTTTAAGATCACACTTCAGCACAAATGATTTCCTACAGATTGAACAGCTGTAAGGTTTCTCTCCTGTGTGAACACTTGTGTGTCTTTGTAAACTCTGTTTAGTTGTGAATCTCTTTTTACAAACAGAGCACTCATGTTTTTTGGCTTTACCTCCTACATCAGTTCCTGATTTGTCACCATCTTTTACAGTGTCACCAGTCTCTGGTGCAGACTTGTATTTGGTGAACAGACCTGAGTTTTGTGCAGCTGTACTTCTGTCTTTTATCTGGACTTGGTTGTAGTCGTCTCCATCAGCCTCTGTCTCCATCTGTTGAGTTGAACTGCTGGCTGGAGGTTCCCAGTCTTCATCATTGTCAGTGTCAGAAGAGTTGTCAGTTTGTTCCTCAGTCTCTGAGTGTAAATGTCCATGTGGGTCTAAGCTGGTGTCTGCTTCTGCTCGTCCACAGTCCTCTCCCTGTGTTTCCTCTCTGTGCTCAGTTTGTCTTTGTTGAAGCAGTGAGGACTGCTCTTCACTCTTCACACACACAGCAGTGAACTCTGGGAGCTGCTCTTCCTCCTGTTTGATGCTCTGTTCCTCTGGTTCCTCTTTAGTTTGTGGTGTCTCTGTGATTTCCTGGTTCAGACTGAGGTCATGACTGCAGGAGTAATTCTGGACACCTGCAGGAGAAAATGTAAAGATCACACAATTAAACCACTGATTATTATTTACAGAGGCCAGGGGCTGGAGTCTGTCCCAACTACGGCACGAGACAGGCACATCAGCACTGACAGACTGTAGACGCATCTTTAGAAATCTTTTGAAATATTGCACAGTTCATTCATTCATCTTCTTCATGTTCTTCCAGTTACAGGTCACGGGTACTGGAGCCTGTCCCACAGGTTTTAGGCAAGGAACGTCCTGGACAGAGACTCGTTAGTCTCAGGGCTGACACAGAGACACTGACATTTGTTAGGATTTAAGACTATAACACACTGTTGTATATTTATATATCATTAAGAGGAAGCAGATGGGTCGCGGTGGGGTTTTGGTAAATAATATCCATCAGAAAATCTCTGAGAGGGTCCTGAAGTGTGATTAAAATATTGTAACCCTATTGTAACTAGTTTTTTTTATTTATTATTGTTTTTAAAGCAAACCACATTTCAGACACTAAACTCCACAAAAACTCCTGAAAAATGGCACGGAATTCAAGCTTGGCAAAAATTAAATTTACACAAAGTCGACAAGAAACTATGTTACACAATGGCTCAGTGGCGACCCCTGGAAAATCAAATTACATTAGGAGATAGGAGGGTACACTTATCCATCATGTGACCCTGAGTAAAACGTCTATGAGGACCACACCCATCTCCAACCATTTTAGCAGAGCCACAGCACAAACTTGTGAAATAATGCTGCATTTATGATACATCGGAATCTTGGAAAATTTGATCTCCAACTTGGAAAAATGGCCTTGAACACCTTTTTGGGTCAGGATTTTTGCTCAGAAACTCGGGCGAAAGTGTTAGACTCCGAGCTCCCGAGTTGACGTCACAATCCTGGAGACTCCCTCTGTGACAGGAGCACAGTGTGGTTACTAACGGGGAAAGTCTTTTTAAACAAGAGATCTCACACTTGTGTGCAAAAATATACTTATCTTTGTTTAAAGATATTAGGGAGGATTTTTTTCGACTGCTGAGAAACCAGTGACTGTTTGTCCTTTTTTGAATAACGCGCATGCGTCAGGCCCCGCCCTTCACTGTTCCTTTCCAAGGAACTCCTCCACAGCGACGTGCACGAGCGTTGGAACACGAGTGTTTGTTTACAGCAGGCATCAGCAGAGATTCGCCTAGACCTAGACCTGCAATATTCATCTGCGCAACCTTTGACCTAGTTCCCCACACAGACCCAGTCACATGCACAGGCCCTAAATGTGAGCAAAAATATCCTCCTGCTATTGGTAGCATTAGCAAACTGACGGTTGCTGTACAGTTGAAATGGTTCAACAGATAAATAAAAAAGTTTTTTTTTTCAAACAATAAGATAAACCTGTCCAGCAGAAACTTGGCGACCAATGCATGAAGACCTTTCTGTTCCTTCAGTGCACGCCATCGTTTGAAAGAATCGCCAAGAACCACACGGGTTTTATTCTGCTCTTCTACAGTTTTCCTCCTCCTCTGGTTCACTTCAAAAACAGTTTTCCTTTTGCGACCGCCCGGTTCACGGTTTTCCTCAGCCATTGTGCTCTTTGAAGTCAGTCCACGCTACGATGAGGCTCGCGCCGGACGACATAAACATACTGCGTACTCATGCACAGGCACAAGAACGTGCACGTATCGCCGACACCAGGAAGTCAGAATGATTGGCGAGTCCCTGGACCAATGGTTACCATACTCATGATGTAAGCGATTGGTTGAGGTTTTTCAAGTCCCACAGAGTCCACAGTTTATTAATATTATTATTATATTTTCTAATACACCAATTTATATGCCTTATACAAGGAAATGAAGGTAGTTTTAATAAATATTGAAAAAAATGAATTTATAAAGATCCTCCCTAATATCTTTAATGAATGAAGTTATTTGTGATACAGCTCTGCAAAAACATCTTTGACTGTTTATTTATCACTGAACGACCAAAATAAAAATAGAAACATCCCATGATATAACTCTGTACCACATCAAGCAGTTCTAATGATGTATTTATTTGTTCAGTATACAACAACATGGAAATGCAAATATTCTTTTGTTGTTATTGTGAGGATCCTCATGTTTTTCGAGCTGATCTCATGAACTTGAAGAGGAAGACAGAGGCCTCCCAGAAGAATGTTTCACAGACAGATTTACTCTTCTCTCCCTCCCCCAGCAGTGAACCAGGACGTGAGGGCCTCTGATACTTAACAAAAACCAGAACTTTGCACCAGTTCACAAAATCAACTAAACTTCAACAATATCACTGCTGTATAATTAAGAATGTGTAACATTATTTTAGAAAATATCTTTTCTGAACCTAAACATTAAAACTATTTGACTGATGGAGTATTTTCAGACGAGAGGGAGTTTCATTTGTTTTGGATTGTATGTGGGTTTTAAACAGAAATTAGAGTCAAGCAGAGGCCGAGATATAACTGTTCTGAGAGCAGTTTGATCAAAACATACTTTTTACTTCTACTTGAGTAATATTATTGTGAAGTAACAATCCTCTGACCTGAGTACAGTTTTTACAGCTTAAATACTGACTGTGGAGACTCTGCAGACGCTAAAACACTCATCACAGAGAAAGCCTCGTTAGCGCCGCACAGAGAGAACAGTAAAGCTCCCAGAATCCCCCGCGCACTGAGGTCTGCCCCGAGCACTGACTGTAGAAGTAAAGAGAACCAACCTGCTCTGTGGACCAGGACTCGTGGGCTCAGAACAGAGTCCAGGAGCTGCTGTTTTCTCTCGTTCTCCTCTTTTGAGCGACACAGTTCCTCCTCATACTCCGCTATTGTTCTTTCAAACAGCGCAAATATGTCTTCAGCAGCCGCAGTCAGCCGCTCATTCACCAAAGCTCTCAGCGTTTGGCCTTTAGACATTTTTACAAACTGCTTTTAGCTTTAGCTCGGAGCTAACCACCGCTAACACAGCTCTGACGCCGTCTTCTTCTTCTTCTTCTTCTTCTTCTCGTCCTCTCCGGCAGTCTACACGCCAAAGGCGCACTGCTGCCCCTCACTGTTAAAAGGGGGTATTACACTCTGCTCCAATCACAGTCTGCGGTTCAGCCCAGAGGCAAAGACAAAGTTCATCACTGCTTTATGCGCTTCTTGCTGGTGTACAGATGGTCCAAGTAAGGTCTTCAGTGAGATTGACTTAAACTCCAGGTCAAATATTTGTAGAAAATGTCTCTTCTGTGTTCTGCAAACCTGCTACACTCTAACAGAACATGGTGCACAGTTTCTTCCTTTCCACAGGTTTCACACTGGCCATTGATGTGCTTCCCTATTAGACAGAGACAAACATATAGTAATAAAGAGAAGTATGTTGTTATTGACCACTCTGCCCTCGGTTTAAAAATACTAAATAACATATGGCCCGAAAAGATTGATTTAATTATTTAACTGAATATAATTAATAATTATTATTTATTAACCGTGCAACCTATTCATGAGACAGTGACTCGGGTTAATCATGTGATGCTGGCGTACATGTGGGGAAAAAAGTGTGTCAAACTTCACTACTAATGGACTTCTGTAAACAAACTATGAGTGATTTGAGTATTTATAAACCAGGCATTAAAAACCATGTGTTATATTCAAACCATACTTTACTTTTACGATCAAAACGCTCTGGATTAATGCAGCTGTTATTGCCTTAAGATGGAAGCTAGTTTACCTATTAGTGGGTGAAAAACTTCATGTCTGTGTGAGATGGACCTGACAAATGTAAATTAGTATTTAGGCCAAAAGATTTCCGCTATGGGCCGGTTCCAAGCCCGAGTTAATGTGTGGCTCACTTTGGAGAAAGAAAGATTTATCAGGTACCCCACACATGTCACCTGCAGTGAGGGGCCCTCCCAGAGCCGGCCCCTGGCACAGCTCACAGTTTAGGAGGCGCCGCACAGAGAAGTTTAAGTTAATGCTCACTAAAGTTTATCAAATGCTTTGTTTTTAGTGGTCGTGCTGTAGGAGGGGGCTCTTATTTAAAATCTTGCCTTGGGCTCCAACAGAGCTAGGGCCGGCTCTGGGCCCTCCTCTGCAGATATTTTTTGGTACGTGACCTTTAATAAAACAGGTTTAGACACCTCTGCATTAAACAAATGTACAAATTCGTAGACATTAGTAATTAGTAATTAGAAATTAGTAAACAATTGGTAAACAATTAATCATTTGCACATTTTTGGACACTGTGCACCTTAACCTTTAGTGGAGTGGAGGTGGTTCCTGCTTCTGAAGAGTGCAGACGCTTTTTTCCCTGCTCCTGCTTTGACCAGGTTTACTTTCCTTTTTTAATCCTTTTACTTTTTATTCCTTGAATCCTGGACTAACTTTTTATAATAGCCTATCTTTTAAATCTTCTAAGTTAGCCCAAAACGGTTTTTAAAAAAAATACTTTTACTGATTAAAAAACTTATCTGACGAGCTGAGCGACTACAATCTGGGAAACATTTTTCAACATGTCGGTGGTAAATACAGCAAATTCTCTCTGTGAAAATTGCCGGATTTACCTTCAAGAAATCAACATACTACAAGCGAGGATTTTTGCTTTAGAATCAGAGAAAGGACTTCATGACACGCTCCCTCTGACATCGAGTGGTAAGAAGTCAAAATTTACAACCTGGAAAAAGGGTACTGACAAAAATACTACAGTGTATTTCAATCTAAATGACACTGTGACTTTTCCTAAACTATCAAAAGTGGGAACTGACCAAAATACTGAAAACTGGCCTAGACTTGGTGCCAAGCCAAAGAGGCACCAAATGCTAAAGGAGAATGCTGGCAACAAGGCAATCATGACCCAACCTACAGCTAACATACGGCTAACAAACAGATTTCAACCACTGTCAGAGTTAAATATGAATGTGAACTCTGCTGTGCCTGACAAACAGACAGAAAACCTTATGGTACAAGACAAGAGCCATGATGTTGGGAGAAAAAAATCAGAAAGACAGAGAGAATAATTCTATGCCATAAGTGAAGGACAGAGATATCCTGCTGCTGGGAGACGGTGCTATCAGTGACATAAACAACAGTAGGATTGTTACATGCAGCTACCCAAGCGCCACGGTCACTGATATAACAGCACTCCTCCCCCAGGTCATATCCAAACATCAGGGAGTCAAACAGCTGATCCTGCACGTGGGTGCTGTCGACATCAGGAAGGGAGAATCAGAAGTTTTAAAAAAGGACTTCACTATACTTTTTGAGAAACTTGATAAAGTGGCAATCCAGTCATCTATTAGTGGACCTCTCCCGAACATAGACAGGAGGATGAATAAATTCAGTCGGCTGCTTCAACTGAACACTTGGCTGTCCGGGGTCTGTGAGTCTAGAGGAGTGAACTTCATTGACAACTTCAATCTGTTTTGGCAACGGGAGGACCTGTTTAAAGGAAAGGGCCCGCACCTGTGCAGAGGTGGAGTGAGACGACTGACGGACAACCTCCTCCACGCTCTGAGGCATCAGAAAGGGCCTGGACGGGGTCCTACGCAGCCACTGAGAGAAGAGAGGAATGACAGAAGCGCTCCCGCCTCGCCGGTCATGGACACAGAAAGGGTTTCAGCTCCAGCAGCACCTCTGGCACCTCCATCAGTGCCCTCACCACAGCCCTGGGCCCCACCTGCTACATCCACACCCTCTGCAGACTCTTCACTTTCCATCCTTTCACCAGCTTCACCAATGGGCTTTCCCAACCACCTTGAAAGCCTGGTGAAATCAGGAATTAAAATGGTACCCCTTACTCCAAACATGGCAAGATCACGGGTACTATCATCAACAACGCTGAATTCTGCCCCCCACCAAACACTACCTCCTGTGCTCCCCAGGAGTTCCACCTCTCCTGCTCCATCCACCAAAACACCACCAGCTCCACCCCCACGACCAACATCTAGGGTTGTTACCCCTCAATGCACCCCTGTCAGACCCCCCCGACCTGCTCCCAGACCAAAGATCCTGACTAAGATCAACACTATCAGCGACTAGGACACCCAGGGCCTTTTAGTCATGATAAAGAACTTATCAACCCGAGGCCCTGGGAGAGAGCTTTCTCCCATAGTGCTATAACTACTGTGAAATGTCGTCGATTAGATAAGAGAGGGACAGTTAGACTGTCCAATCAGAGAAATCTAATTCAAGTTCCTTGTAAGCAGATAATGTCAGGCAGACAGATCTGAAGCTTGCAGTGCTCAATGTCAGATCTTTATGCAACAGATCATTTTTAATCAATAATTTTATCTCCTCTTATAACCTGGATTTTATGTTTTTAACAGAGACATGGTTAGACAGCAAGACGGGTAAAGCAGTTCTTATTGAATCCACTCCACCTAACTTCACTTTTATATCAAACACAGGAAAACAAAAAGGGAGGTGGTGTGTGTGCCTTACTTAAGGGTGATATAGTTACTCACAGGCTGTCATTTGGGGTGTTTCCATCATTTGAGTATGTATCTTTCAAAATGGAGCTAAAAGTATCTCCATCCATAATCTTTATAATCATATATAAGCCACCCCAACATTGTCAGAGTTTTATTGATGATTTTACTCAGATGCTTTCAGTTGTCTGCACAGACATTGACTGTATAGTCATTACAGGTGATTTTAATGTACATGTGGATAACGTCTGTGACAGAAATGCTAAAGAACTTTGTGCTGTCCTTGAAACCTTTGGCCTTACTCAGCAGTGAGTGAGCCCACCCACACCAGAGGCCACACTCTGGACCTGCTTATTACTAAAGGTGTTTATATTTTAAATGTTATTGTGGCTGACGTTGCTTTGTCTGATCATTTTTGTGTCTTCTTTGACCTGTCTGTTATTCCCAAACCAGCTGCTGGTCCTGCAGTTGTCCAGAGGAGACACATAAATGATAACACAGGGACTCTGTTTATGGAAATAATTAGGTTTGAAAATACCTCATGTTCTAATGCTGATCAGTCGTTGGACTCCTATATTTCTAGTGTTGTAAATGTTCTGGACACCATTGCACCTATTAAGGTTAAAATGGTTAGAAATAGGCAGAAGGCGCCATGGAGAAATGCGGACTCAGTCAGGGCACAGAAAAGGGAGTGCCGGAGGGCCGAACGAAAATGGCGTAAGTCAAAGCTCCAGGTTCATTATGACATATACAGAAATATGTTGAATGTTTTCAATCAAATTCTGCGTAGAACAAGGGAAAGATATTTTTCTGAAATTATTACAAACTGCAGTAACAACTCACGTGTCCTGTTTGCTACAGTAAACAGGTTAACAAACCCCCCAGCTCCATTGCCTTCAGAACTAATTTCCACATCTAAGTGCAATGAGTTTGCAAGATTTTTTAATGACAAGGTTCAGAGAATTAAACATGCTATAAACTCCACAACACAGATAACAACTCTGCAGCCATCCAGACACTCCGAGCTGACACACTTCACCCCTGTCACTGACAAAACAGTCCAAGAGATCATCTCCAGTCTGAGTTCATCCACATGCTGCCTTGATGTGTTACCCACTAGATTTCTAAAATCTGTGCTGAGCAGTTTGTTACCTCAACTTTCTCATTTAGTTGACATCTCGCTGCAGTCTGGGACATTTCCAAGGGCCTTGAAAACTGCGGTCATCAAACCTCTCCTAAAGAAGAGCAGCCTTGATGCCACAGTACTTAACAACTATCGGCCCATATCAAACCTGCCGTTTTTAGGAAAAGTCCTTGAGAAAGTTGTATACCAGCAACTTACTGACTTTCTTCTGCGGAACAACTGCTTTGATGATTTTCAGTCAGGTTTTAGGCCCCATCACAGCACTGAGACTGCTCTTATCAAGGTGACTAATGCCATCCGCCTGAACACCGACACAGGCAAAGTCTCTGTCTTAGTTCTGCTGGATCTGAGTGCTGCTTTTGATACAGTTGACCATGTGATCCTGGTACAGAGATTACAGGACTGGGTGGGTATTTCTGGTACTGCCCTAAAATGGTGTAAGTCCTATCTTGAAGACAGGAAGTACTTTGTTGAAATCGGTAACTGTGTTTCAGACCAAATGGCCCTGACCTGTGGAGTGCCCCAGGGGTCCATCCTGGGACCTCTTTTGTTCAATCTTTACATGCTCCCTTTAGGCTAATTAATAAGCAGCAATTACATATCCTACCACAATTATGCAGATGACACTCAGATTTACATCTCACTGACAGCAGGTGAATATGGACCTGTGGATTCACTCTGTCACTGCATCCAACAGATCAATGAGTGGATGAGAAACAACTTTCTCCAGCTAAACACAGACAAGACTGAAATAATCATCTTTGGCCCGCAGAAACAAAGACAAGGTGTCTGTAGTCACCTCGAGTCTCTTTCACTAAAACCTACAAGTCAGGTTAGAAATCTCGGGTAATCATGGACTCTGACTTGAACTTCAGCAGTCACATTAAATCTATAACATCATCAGCATTTTACCATCTCAAAAACATTGCCAGAATCAAAAGTAAACTGTCTAAACCAGACCTAGAGAGACTTATTCATGCGTTTATCTCCAGCAGGTTAGACTACTGTAACGGTCTGCTCACTGGACTCACTAAGCGAGCTGTAAGACAGCTGCAGTACATCCAGAACACTGCTGCTCGGGTCCTGACCAAAACCAGGAAGTACGACCATATTAGTCCTGTCCTCAGGTCTCTGCATTGGCTTCCTGTTGCTCAGAGAATAGACTTTAAAACATCTCTGCTTGTGTACAAGTCTCTCCATGGCTTAGCACCAAAGTACATCTCTGACCTGTTGGTCCCATATGAACCATCTCGGACTCTGAGAACCTCAGGGACAGGTCTCTGCTGGTCCCAGAGTCAGGACTAAACTCGGTGAAGCAGCGTTTCAGTTTTATGCAGCTAAACTCTGGAACAGTCTCCCTGACGATGTTAGACAGGCCTCTACTCTGACAATGTTCAAGTCCAGACTTAAAACTGTTCTTTTTAACTGTGCATATGCCAACTGAAAGTGTTTTATCTGCACTCTTCTCTTTTAATTTAATTTTAAATTCTTATTCTTAATTATACTCTTTAAATTTGATTTTATTGTTTTAATTGTGTTTTGTACTTTTAAATTTGCCTTTTTTTTTCTTCTGTAAAGCACTTTGAATTGCTCTGTGTATGAATTGTGCTGTACAAATAAACTTGCCTTGCCTTGCCTTTAGTTTAGAACACGTCTCTTCCTTACACCTCCAGTCATTACAAACTATCACAGAATTACGCCATCTTCCTAAATCAACTATTGAATATTTCTATATGAAGCTTTGCGTATTACCATTAAACTTATATTTTGATGTACTACTGCTAAGGTTAATAACAGCTCAACATTAGTAATAATAATTGTTGGGTCTTATGTCATGTTTTTCCACTGTAAGCTCAGCTTACAGTTGGGTGCATTGTTCATTTATAAAATTGCACACATAACAAACAAAGCTGCTACAAAGTTATCAGACTCAAGGCTGCAGGTGTGAACCCCTGTGGCCCAGCCCGATGCGTGGGAGACAAAGAAGATAACGCTCTGCTGAGATCGTCATACACAATATAAAAACTATTGTCAAGCCTGGCTCGTATAAGGCTCGACAAACAAGACCTGAACAGGATGTATGCCAATTAAATAGTAATTTATTAAAGAAACGTGACCAAATTATATTAAACAAGATAAAAGTGTGGCCTATATGGGCAATCTGTAACATCAATAGTGAGTGTAAGTGTTGGATGTGAAAACTAAAGTGAAACAAACAAAATAAGTGCACCAACAAAGGAAAAGGTGGCTGCAGGTGAGCAGGCTGTGGCGAGCAGAGACCAGGTGGGTGCAGAAGGCCTGATTTTTAAACCGTTTGGCCACGCCTCTGCCAGGTAGGATAGGCCATCTGGAGCAGCATGCTGGCCACCTGAGAAGAGGAGAGAGAGAGAGGCGGAGAAAATGGAGGAGGCAGAGCAGGAGACAGAACTTGAGGCAAAAGTCATGGCCCCACAGAAACAGACCAGGTAAAGCCTGCTCTGGGGTTGTTACACCCTCCCCCTTAAAACTGTGGACCATTTAAGGTTCACAGTAAAAACCAAACCACAACAACCCAAATCACCATGACAATATAAAACTACAAAGTTGGCCCTAGATTAGACTAAGTACAAGAATCTGCAATACAGCACAAAACCTATGGGAACTGCCATAGTCACCAACCAACTGCTCTCCAGTACTTACCCCTCTGCAACCAGGCGCCTTGGAGCATATTTAAGAGAAGCTGAGGCACACAGAGAGCAAGTTAGTAGCGTCAACAACAGACAACCACAGATCATGGCAGTGAATATTAGGCCTAATCTAGAGAAGGCAACGGGGCACGAGACAGAGCATCTGCCAGAACATTATCCCGCCCTCTTATGACGGATATCCAAATCATAGCCCTGTAAAAGTAGAGACCACCTAACCAACCTGATTCGGAGATTTTAAACTCCTCAGAAAGGTCAGAGGGTTGTGGTCGGTATACACCACCAGGGGCGCTATGCCGCCCACATAGACTTCGAAATGTTGCAACGCCCAGATTAACGCTAGGGCTTCCTTTTCTATAACAGAATAATTACCCTGGTAGCGATTAAACTTTTTAGAAAAGAAACAAACCGGCCTCATTACACCATCGTCACCCCCCTGGAGCAAGACGGCACCAGCCCCAACCTGGCTGGCATCCACCTGGAGCTCAAAAGCTCTGTCAAACCGGGGAGCTGCTAAAACAGGACAGAAAGAGCACAGAAGAGATTTAACACTTTCAAACGCCTGTTGGCAATCTAACGACCAGACAAATTTGGCTCGAGCTTTTAACAACTCTGTCAGAGGGAACACCACAGTAGAAAAAATTCTGCAAAAGCTCCTATAATAATCCACAAGGCCTAAAAAACGTTGGAGTTCCTTTTTAGTGGTGGGCTGCGGGAATTCAGACACAGCAACAACTTTGGCTTCAACAGGCGCGACACGACCCTAACCAACCACGCGGCCAAGGTACATCATAGTCGCTGGGGCAAATTAGCACTTTGCCAAATTTATTGTCAACCGCGCTTTGGCCAACAACGCTCCAATTCTCTGCAGGTGGGAATGCCACGTTTCACTGAATACAACTAAATCATCCAGGTAGACCGAACAACCCTCCAAACCCGCTGTGACCCGATTCATAAGACGCTGAAATGTCGCTGGAGCATTCTTTGAACCAAAAGGCATTACTGTTTATGAATACAGGCCAGAGGGAGTGACAAAAGAAGCGATCTCCTGAGCGCGTGGTGACAGTGGCACCTGCCAATAACCTTTAAGCAGGTCAAACCTGGAGACGAATTTAGCTGAGCCAACCAGATCTATACAATCGTCCATTCTAGGCAAAAGGAATGAATCAGATTTTGTGACCAAATTGACCTTCCTCATATCCGTGCAAAAACGAGGAGTCTTGTCAGCCATCGGCACTAGAATGCAGGGGGAGGCCCAACTAGACGATGATGGCACTGCAATATTGTTTTGTAACATGTACTCAACCTCTGCGTTCAAACACTTAAGCTTCACTGGAGCCATACGATAAAACCTCTGTTTAATGGGCTGCGCCTCTCCCACATCAATGTCATGCACAATCCAAGTGGTGCGGGAGGGCACGTCACCAAAAAGCCCAGGAAACTTTTTAATAAGTTCGACCAATTCACAACGTTGAGACATGGGCAAATGGGACAAGAGCATATCCAGACTTTCAAGTGACTCAGAATTATTCAATCTGCCACACAACACACCGTCATCAGGGCCCGGAACCCCGTCCCCCTCCAGTGCCATAGTGCACGTATCAACAGCCAGGGCTGGACACACTGCGTCTTTTACCTCGCTGATAATACGGCTTTAAAAGGTTGACGTGACAGAGTTGTATTGACCTTTTACGACCAGGAGTAGCTATTAAGTAATTTAAGTCCGCGACCTTCTCCTTCACCATAAAAGGACCTGAATATTTAGCCTGAAAAGGCAAAAAAACGAGGGGAGTCAAAGCGAGGACTTGGTCCCCAGGACTAAATTCATGACGCTCTGTCCTGCGGTCATATTGCATTTTCATTTTCCTTTGGGCTATTTGTAGCTTCTCCTTAGCCAAACAACCCGCTGTATACAAGCGGTGACGAAAACCATTAACGAAGTCAATCAAGCCCTTGGGTGCCTCAGTAGAAACTAAGTTACTTTTCAAAGCCAAAGGGCCGCGTACTGAGTGACTAAAGACGAGCTCGTTAGGGCTCCTGTACAGCCTCACGAGCCGCCAGCATCAACCATGGAAGCCCCTCTTCCCAGTCCCTGTGTAGCTCTGTACAGTATGCGCGCAAAAGGGATTTTAAAGACTGGTGGAAGTGTTCCAGAGCTCCTTGGCTTTGAGCGTGATATGCAGTGGACTGATTGTGCTTAACACCAAGTAATTTCAAAACTTGGGCAAACATGTGAAAAAAAATTAGACCCACGGTCGCTTTGTATAAATTTGGGAATGCCCAATATAGAAATACACTGCCAGAGAGCCTTAACAGCTTTTGTGGTGATTGAACGAAGAGGGTAAGCAGCAGGATAACGCGTGCTCTGGCACATAACTGTCAATAAATATTTACAACCTGATTTCGAAACAGGCAATGGCTCCACGCAGTCAATAACAAGATATTCAAACGGCTCACCCAACGCCGGAATTGGCTGTAACGGTGCAGGTTTAATTTTTTGGTTAGGCTTGCCAGTCAGCTGACACACGTGACAAGACTTAATATAAGACGCCACGTCCTTCTTGACACGGGGCCAAAAAAATGTTTTAGAACACATGTGTCAAACTCAAGGCCCGCGGGCCAAATGTGGCCAGCAGGATAATTTCTTGTGGCCCGCGAGATCATTTCCATTTAATATTAATTATAGCCCGCCGATATATTGTGCTCGATCTGTTTGAACTACCTCTCCCATAATGCACTGCAGAAGCGGCGCCGCGCCGGCACTGCCCCTCCCCCGCTGTTTTTGCGAGCGGCATTTAACGAGCCGCAGGAGCAGAGAGAGAGTGAAGGATTCTCCAACAGGAAATTTAACTTTCCACAAAAGAAATGGGCAAAGAGGGGTCAATGAGAGCAGGAGCTTCTTAAACACTGGGACTCTCTGTAAACGCTCTACACTTTGTTGAGCTCATGTAGCAGTAATAAAACCACGCTTCAACCGCACAGCAGTGTAAGAACATCTCCTTTACAAACCGTACGTCTTTAAAAACAGCACTGCCCTCCGTCGCTCTTTTTCCTTTCTCTCTGTCGCTACTTGTGCTCTAATGCACTCATTAACACACAGCGAGCTAAACCTGCCCAGAAAGAGGTATCATCCTGCTCACACTGTGTCCTGCAGAGGACAGAGAGGTGGACAGTAGTTTGCTCAATAAAAGTAAAGTAGGCCTATAATACGTGTTTGTGTGTAGGAGCTGACTCAGCTTAAAGTTGTGCTGGGCTTATTCACCTCAGGGCCATGGCATGCACCTAAATATTTATCTGCTGGTAGTACACTGTCACAGTAAAACAGCAGCAAGGGCTGGCTCCAATTGTGGCAGCGGCAGCTGCCATTACACCTGCCAGAGCAGATGCCATAAATTTGTGGCAGCTGCCGCTCATAGGGGTACCTGCCGCGGCAGCTGCCACTACCAGGGATAGTGCTTATAGATAACAGGTTTTAAGTCATAATTAGACAGAATTACAGACACATGTAAATTAATTTTGATATTTGTACTGTTTGCAATATGAAATTAAATCTCATATATATATATATATATATATATATATATATATATATATATATATATATATATATATATATATATATATATATAGCGGCTGGGTAGCTCAGTGAGTTAGTCAACCAACTTTCACACAGGGGACCTGGGGTCACATCCCGGCTGAGGCGAATACCAACTTCCAGTGTGGGTCCTTAGGCAAGACCCTTTGCGCTATTGCCTACCTCATATATAATGATGATACGAGACATACCGGCTCAGACGTCGCCCGGTCAAACAAGGTCTGCGTCAGGTGTTGGGGAACCAGAGCAGCCTGATGAGAAGTGGGCTACTGGAACAAGACGGAAGTGGACGAGATGCGAGAACAAGGCTCTGTTGGAATGCTACTACTCCAGTAACCCTAGTCAGAGGGGTTACATGAAGAGAATGTGGGAAATATGGCAACTTCGAAACCCACAATCAACACTCACTGCTAAACAACTAGTAGCTCAGTGTTCCAACAAGCGGCACCTGCTTTCACAACTTGAGATTGACGAGATACAACACATATGCTACGGCAAGGGGGAGCCAGGACGCAAGGTCAGAGGGGAGTTAACACCAACTCCCCATCCAGAATTTGGGTACAAAGCCCCAATAAGCACCATCGAGCTGAGCGAGGCAGCAACTGACCTGAGAGATAAGATCATGGCTAAAATGAAGACCAGGCAACCCCGACACCAGTTACACAGGCTGAGTGAAGTACCTTCAGAAAGTCTCCTGGAAGATGTGAATGCAGCTTTGGGAACAATACCTACGATGACCATCACTGAAACCAATGAGCTGATATACACTTCAGCAGCAGTGATCCTTGAGGAGCTTGGCTATCAACCAAAGAGATCCATAAAGATCCATATCCACCATGGAAAAGAAGGTTAGAAGCTAAAATCAAGGTAACTCGGAGAGAAGTGAGCCAACTGTCAGAGCTCCAGAAAGGTGCAATGAAACAACAAGCACCCAAGAGGTACAGCAAGATGTCCATACCTGAAGCATTGATCCACACCTACTGGCTGAAAAAGCTAACTTCACTCCATGAGCGCCTGGCAGCACAAATGAACCAGCTGCTAAAGGATGGGACCCACCACATGGAAGCTCATGTCAGGCATCATAGCGGCTAAGATAAGTGGGCACATGAATCAATAGATGAGCACAGCACAGAAGGGCATTGGTAAAAACACCAGAGGAGCTAAACACCAGCTGCTCGTAGATAGAACAGTCGCTCAGACACACTAATCTGTGCACCGCCTGGATTGATTACAAGAAAGCCTATGACTCAATGCCACACACATGGATCATGGAATGCTTGGAGATGTATAACATCAACAGGACTCTAAGAGCCTTCATTGCAAACTCAACGAGGCAGTGGAAGACCACCCTTGAGGCCAACTGCAAGCCAATTGCACAAGTGTCCATCAAATGTGGGATATACCAAGGAGATGCTCTGTCCCCGCTGCTGTTCTGCATAGGTCTGAACCCCTGGCTATGGGTACCGACTCAGGAACGGGGCCACCATCAGTCACCTCCTCTACATGGATGATATCAAGCTGTACGCCAAGAGCGAGAGAGACATTGACTCACTGATCCACACAACCAGGATCTACAGCAATGACATCGGAATGTCATTCGGACTTGAGAAGTGTGGGCGGATGGTGACAAAGAGAGGGAAGGTAGTCCATACAGTAGGGGTCCCACTCCCAGATGGCAGAATAGCAGACATTGAGGACAGCTACAAGTACCTTGGAATCCAACAAGCAAATGGCAACCTGGACCAGGCCACAAGAAAAGCAGCCACAGCCAAATACCTCCAACGAGTAAGGCAAGTCCTAAGGAGTCAGCTCAATGGCAAGAACAAAGTCCGGGCAATCAACAGCTATGCCCTGCCGGTCATCAGATACCCTGCGGGAATAATAAGCTGGCCAAAGGAAGAGATTCAGACCACAGATGTGAAAACACGAAAGCTCCTAACCATGCATGGAGGGTTCCACCCCAAATCCAGCACCCTGAGACTGTACACTAAGCGCAAGGAAGGAGGCAGAGGACTAGTGAGTGTCAGAACCACTGTCCAGGATGAAACATCCAAGATCCTTGACTACATCAGGAAGATAGCCTCAACAGATGAAGTTCTCAGTGAATGTCTCAGGCAGTGGAAAACAGAGGACGAGGTGCTGGAGGAACCATCCTGGGAGGAAAAGCCCCTACGTGGGATGTACCATCGACAGATAACTGAAGTGGCTGACATCGAGAAATCCTACCAATGGCTAGAAAGGGCTGGACTGAAGGACAGCACAGAGGCACTGATCATGGCTGCACAGGAGCAGGCCTTGAGCATCAGAGCAATAGAGGCCAAGATCTACCATACAAGACAAGACCCCAGGTGCAGACTGTGCAAAGAGGCCCCTGAGACAATCCAGCACATAACTGCTGGCAGGGAAAGCATACATGGAGCGTCATAACCAAGTGGCTGGTATAGTGTACAGGAACATCTGTGCAGAGTACAGTCTGGAAGTCCCGAGGTCAAGATGGGAAACACCTCCAAAGGTGATAGAGAATGACCGAGCTAAGGTCCTGTGGGACTTCCAGATCCAGACAGACAAAATGGTAGTGGCAAACCAACCGGACATTGTGGTGATGGACAAACAGCAGAGGAAAGCCGTTGTGGTTGACATCGCAATACCAAGCGATTGTAACATCAGGAAAAAGGAACACGAGAAACTGGAGAAGTACCAAGGCCTCAAAGAAGAACTTGAGAAGGCCTGGAAAGTGAAGGCAACAGTGGTGCCCGTGGTCATCGGAGCACTTGGGGCAGTAACCCCCAAACTGGAAGAGTGGCTACAGCAGATCCCAGGAAAAACATCAGACATCTCAGTCCAGAAGAGCGCAGTCCTAGGAACAGCAAAGATACTGCGCAGAACCCTCAAGCTCCCAGGCCTCTGGTAGAGGACCCGAGCTTGGATGGATGAAACCGCCCACGGAGGGCGAGAGGACAATTTTTATATATATATATATATATATATATATATATATATATATATATAAGATAAGTATGACAAAGTTTTCTGTTTTTTAACTTTTAACCTATGCTAGGGTTGATTTATGGAAATGGATGAATTAATGAGAAGTATTACATTTACAATTAATGTTTTTTTCTTTTTCATTACATGAGCAACGATTAACTTGCCAGCTTTCCAGCATTGTGAATGGTGTCTCAACTGTACTCTGGTACTGTACTCCATATGTGTGCTATATGGGTACAGTTGAGACAAAAATGAACCTTTTGTTTTTGATTAATTGAAATATAAAGAACTTGGGGATATCATTTCTTGGTTTTATTTTAGTTCACAAAGAAACGATATATTATGCAAAAAAATAGCTTATTTTCAGTGTCTTTTGAGTGTATAATTTTAGTGTTGAAATGGGAAAAGCAAAAAATGACTCAGCTGTACTCAGTCCACCCTACTACCACTACTACCGCAAATACCCCTACTAGTAGTACCCCTACTAGTAGTACGGCTACTACTAGTAGTACTGCTACTACTACTAGTAGTACTGCTACTACTAGTGCTGATACACTCACTACTTATTCTACAACTACTACTGCCGCTCATGGAAGTACTTGCCAGTGCAGCAAGTAGGGGCAACTGCATTTGGGTACCTGCCGGCAGTCCATCACTGTTGGATGTCTGCAGAGTGGCACTGACCAGAGTCACGTGACCATTGTTCCCATGTGCAAGGCGAGAGAAAGGTATAAAGTCCTAATTCACTGTCCAGCAGAGCCAGAAATCCTCGAAACATAAAAAATTATTTAAAAGGATCGGATGAGAGGTGAAACATCTTCAATATTAAAAACCAAGTCCAACTGACCCTTATAGTTTTTGTTTTTTTTTCTTGATCAAGGATACTACTTCCATAGACATCAGTACAGAGGTGTGAAATGGCCAGATCACGCAACAATGCAAAGGGGTGGAAACAGTGAATACAGGGGGGTGGGGGGCAGGACTACAGAATAAGCCCGCAAAAGTTAAACCAGGCCTACCAGGGCCTTTAAGCGGCAGGATATGGATCTATTCCAAAGAGATGGGTCTTTATATGGAGTAGGCTATGGTAAATAAATTGAGTATCTTACATAAAGTAGTCTAATGCTTGTATTGCATTGCAATAGTATTGTAGTGTATGTAACGACACGATAAGATTTGTTCCATTGATGTTTGTGTAGTGGCAACTTTGCAACTAAACAAATCGGACAAAAAATAAAATTATATTTCAAGTCTCTTTTTTGTTGTTGTTTTTTTGTTGTTGTTGTTGTTGTTTTGGTATTTTGGTATTAAACTTAAATGTATCAAATAAACCAATACAGAGTAAATTCACAGGCCAAAGCCTACAATGAAAAATAATGTAGCCTAGTGGTGTAATGTAATGTAATGAAATGCCACTTTTTATAAGCTATCACATGATACTACGTTGTATTAAGAGTGGTTGTCAAATTGACTACACATCACACAAAAACATTCACAAAAATAAACAGGCTGTATGAATTTGAACTTAAGAGGACTTAACTATTGGCTATATCCGACGTATTGGCTTGGCATTTACTTCTGACTGTGACTTGACCTTTTGAACCTGGCAAACCCTGGAGGTGTCAAGGGGCATAAGTTCTGACACAGAGCGCACATCGGCTACTAGTTTGATTGTACAGCGACAACGGAGGTGAACTTGTAAGGTAAATGAGTAGTTGATTTATTACATATTATTTAGATCCTTGTAGGCTATTTCTCATTCTGTGTAACTTTGCCTAATTTGCTGCGCAAGCACATAACTGTTAGTGTAACAAAAATGGCTATATCGAATGACAACGCTAACCTTAATTTAGCTATGAAGTCATCTGCCAACATGCCATTGTCAGCTTCTTTTTGTTCATAGCACAGTACATTTGAACCATTATACAGGTTGTTTGTGTTTATTAACCATTGCTATTTGACTTTTTATTAGGCCTTGTTATTTATTGTCTTACTGCTCTGTTTAACTTAATTTGCTGAATAATGGCAAGACGTGTAGACTTAGAAAGTGGTTTCTTAAATGTTGGATAATGCTAATGTTAAGCTATAACAGATACAGTTTGCAATTATGCAATTTCCCCACTGAGGGACTAATAAAGGATTTCTTATTCTTATTTCGTATTCTTATTCAGTAATCAACTTCTGGCACTGTTTTGGCAAATTGCACAATGACTTTAAATGCCATGTGTTGACACGTTTAAAGAGGGGGGAAAAAATGCGTTTGTTGACTGTCCTTTTCTTTTCACAGGATAACTTCGCAGATGCCATAATCAACGCCACTTGTTTATAAAGATGGAGAGTAAGTTCAACCTAATCAAAAGAAGGGGGATGGGTGTCAAAATTTCCAGTAAGCAAAGGCCACAAGCCAGAGCTGAGGAGCATCTAGGAAGTGTTAATTTGATTGTGCAGTTAAAACAGCTTAAGTTTAAAAAATCATGTATTGAACAGTCTACTTTTTAAAAATTGATTGTGTTCCTTTATGTTTTTGAGGTCAGAACAAACTGTGTGTGTATAGTAATGTAGGAGTTCTGGACCACTGCTGAAATTCTATCAAAAATGGACATTCCTTTAGGAGACGAGAAGTCTGCTCTTACCCACCAAGGACGCAAAACAAAGACATAAATCTGTCCTATACGAACTGCAGACCAATAAATATGCCAGAAGAGGCCTCCTCGCTTCTCTGATAAAAACCAGAGACCTGGCACATCTCATCTGTTTAAAAGACTTTATATGCATTAACATGTTACTTTACAGGAAAATGTCATAGCTATGTCTTGTGCAAACTGTTAAATATAACATGTTTTAAAGGTATGTAAATTGAAGTGGAGTAAGACACATCTCTTTTTATGACATTTACTTTGTGTCTAGCAGAGGTAATTTGAATCCTCTCCACTATCAGTTCAAGGGGGGGCCGAGACACCCTTCCAGTCTTATCTTGGGGTGCGGCCCACATTCCTCAGTTTTAGTTTAGTCTTCGTCTTGTCTTTGTCTCGTCTCGTCTCCGTCTCTCCTTCGTCTTTTAAGTTTAATTTTTCTTTTCTTCTCGTCATTTTTGTTGCGTTAAGTTCACCTTGCCGGTGATAACATCTTTTCACAATAAGTCGCCCAAACTTTTGTTCAAGTATCATTTTTGTAGTTTATTTTGAAAAGCCTCGCGCCGCGCACCATCCGCCAGCTTTAACAATCGCTGCCTTGACCAAAGCAGCTATTTTAAGAAGTTATACTTCTAAAGTTTCGAATCGCTGTGAATGGATTTTTATTGAATTTTCCGTTTGGCATTAAAAGGGACATTTCCCATACTCTGAGACTTTGACGCTGCCTTACGCTGACAACAGCTAAACTCTCCCTGAGCGGCATCACGCTCCTGTTCAACATAACGGGACACCTGGCGACTGGCTGTGGAGCTTGGAGGACACACCACGAACCGCAGCTTGGGACCGGGAAGACCAACCCTGTGACACCCTGCGGCTCTAAAGGACAAAGAACAACATCCGAGCCCCTGGCTGAAACCGGAGGCTGGCTGTCGTCACCACCTTCCCCTCCTGCTCCGAAGACGGTACCAGTGTTGTATATGTTGACAAAGTTGGCGCTTATAGTCTCAGAGTCTACTCCCTTATTCCTAAATTTCAATAATTTAATAAGTCAATTTATTACTTACTCCACTGCAATTCATCATTAGTTAATAATTCTGCGTAACGGTTCCGTTCATAATTACATTCCTTTCAATATTTACCTGTGCCTCAGTACACTATTCCACCTTATTGTGTAAATAAACGTTATACTTAATCTAAATTAAGTTGAGTTTGTTGATCTTTATCTATTAAACTGAGTCCCTCCTGGTCAATCCTTCCCTCTTAAGACATTAGTTTAGATGTTTTAATCTGCACGTTAGCGCAAGGCTAACTGGTACCAATGCGGAGTTATTACTCTTAATCTTTGTCTTAGTTCAGTGTATATATTTTTATATATGTACCCTACAGTAAACACGTTTTCCTTATCTAGAATAGTTTTTACTTTTTTTAAATTTTATTTTATTTGATCAACAAAAAGTTCTCAAAGACAATAAAAAAGCAGTCTTAGTTGTTTTAAGTGAATCAAAAATTAGCTACACACTACACTGTACTATATGCACCATATATGCATCCATTGCTGGCTTCCTATTGTTACTGTGTTGACTGCATTGTTCCTGTCAAATATTGTGCAATAAAAATTTATGAAAATAATGTTATTTTTCCTTACAGCTTCACATCAAGTGTTCTCAGATGTAGCAGAGTTATTTGCAAGAACTGGTCCTCAGTGTGACTTCTGCCACCCAAAGGAACTTGCAAACAAATGTCATCTTCAAAAAAAGCACCTTAAAGAAGCCATTTAATTCTCTCAAAATAAACAAGGTACTACAAAGAACAGAAAATATTGATGCATGAACTGATTGTAAAAATATTGTTTCATTGTTGTTATAAATTCTCTTCAGAAAAATTTGTGGTTGCATGCTACTGTCATGAAAAAGGAGGATCCAGAAGCCATTACCACTGTCCAGAGTGTAAATATAAAATATTTACACGATCGAGCACTTTTATAGAACATTTAAAGGCAAAACATGGTAGGTGCTGGCTCTTCTTAACATATTTTAATTTGGATTAATCCAATTGATACTGCATAAAATGGCCACAATGTATGTGAGTGATTATAATTTAAAACTATCAGTTTTGACATATGATTTTTATAACTCTTAAAACCAGTACATGAAATATTACAGTATATGCATTGTGTTTTATTAAAAGTAAAAATGTATTATGTTTTGACAGGTACTTCAGCAGACAAAAAACATGGTAAGTTTACAACCTACACAGCCAACAATTCAGTACTTTTAATGCTCATTGTAAATGCTGCTGACAGTGTCTGTTTTTGACTGTTTTTGAGCTGCGTGGGTATTACAGGGAACATCACACTGTATTTGATGACAGAAAGGTAACGAATACTGTACTTCAATTTATGCACACTAGGCTATCTGTCATATACAGTCTGAGTATTTTGATACATATCTGCATTATTCTGCAGGATAAGTTGCATGATGCAAATGCTAAATAAAACGTGATAAATACATCTTGTGTTAACTTACTTTGACAGACAGATAAAGTAATAGGACGTCTGGAGAAGACTTTGTCTTTTTCTGGCAATGAAGTAATTTTGTCATGTTTACAGTTTCTTTATTTCTGACTTCTGTTAGGTTTTAGTACTATGGTTGCAGTCTATGAACATGAACCGCTACCAAGCAGAGTCACTTCTCGCGCAAAGGTGTAATACAGAACACTGTTTGTGAATGTAAAGGACAACTTCTTAAAATTTAAAAAACATTTTTATGGTTACTGATAATGACATTAAAGTGTGAACGTAATTTATCACTCTGTTATAGGGCTACCCAACAGAAGTGTGACCCTGAAACAACGGAACAGGTTTGTTTTATTATTTTGTATTCAGATGTGATCATTTGTCAGTGTAAAACTAGTTCCCAAATGTTACTGTTTTAATAAATTTGTACTGTATTTGTGGGCACAGTAAATTTGACAGATTATATTGATAATTTGTAATGGTATTTAGCCCTAAATCTTTTCCAAATTTGCTTGCACCAACCAATATCCAGAAAGAGGAAAGTAGTCTGCTGAGTGACATCAAGGCTGCTGCTGACTGGTGCAGCAAACAGCACTTTGAGGGACAAGTTGGACTTCCAGCTGTCCTCAACATGGATCCAGAAGCGGTTCAACACAGCCTAAGTGAACTTCACTCCTTTGAAGATGAATGGGATGAGAATTCACCTGCAGAACTGTTCACCTTTGTTTTTCAAAAGAAAAAAGATTATGAAAAATTTCAAGATGAGGTCATTGATGTAAGAAATTACAAGGTTTTTTCAAGGGTTTGAAGAAGATGACTAAAACCATCATCTACGTTACACCAGAGACAATCTGGGAGTGTGTTGTGTGACATTAAAATAAATAATGTGGTGTTTATGCTGTTTATTAAAATATTATAATGTAAATACTTAATGGTCATATTATATTCCATCCAAACTCACAACAATCAACTCGAGACCTACTTAACTAACAGGTGAACTACTTCTACAAGTGGCAGCTGCCACGGCAGGTACCTCTAGTCACGACGGTTGCAGCAATAGTAGGAGTAGCAATAGAAATAATAGTAGTACTCGTATTAATAGAAGTAGCAGTATTAGTTGTAATAAAAGTAGTATTAGTACTAGGAGTAGCAGTAGAAGCAGTAGTAATAGTAGCGGTATTAGTAGTAGTGGTAGTAGTAATAGTAGCTGTATTAATAATACAGTAATATTATAATAATAGTAAAAGTTGCCGAAGTAGTAGTATTAGTAGTACTTGTATTTCTGGTAAATGTAGTAGTAGTAGTAGACCTAGTATAAGTACTATAAGTACACGTACATGCGACAGCTGCCGCGGCATGTACTCCTAATTGTGGCAGCTGCCGCGGCAGATGTCTCTCAGAGCGACAGCTGGTAGGTACTGGCAGGTACTCCTAATTGTGGCAGGTGCCGTGGCAGTTCCCTCTATGAGTGGCAGCTGCCGCGGCAGGTACCCCTGGTAGTGGCAGCTGCCGCGGCAGGTACCCCTAGTAGTGGCAGCTGCCGCGGCAGGTACCCCTAGTAGTGGCAGCTGCCGCGGCAGGTACCCCTGGTAGTGGCAGGTGCCGCGGCAGGTACCCCTAGTAGTGGCAGGTGCCGCGGCAGGTACCCCTAGTAGTGGCAGCTGCCGCGGCAGGTATCCCTAGTAGTGGCAGCTGCCGCGGCAGGTCGCTCTAGTAGCGGCAGCTGCCACAAATTTGTGGCATCTTTGCTGGCAGGTGTTTGAGCCTGCTGTCTCTCTGGTATTGAGAAACGGCCCTGATGAACATCAACAGTCTGAGGTAACAAACCTGTAATTTTTTATTCTATCGGAGGGGGGCAGCAATACGCCAGTAGGCGTCTAGACTGCCGGAAATGCATGAAAAGGAAGATGACGAAAAAGAAGAAGAAGCGCTGTGTTAGCGGTGGTTAGCTCCGAGCTAAAGCTAAAAGCAGTTTGTAAAAATGTCTAAAGGCCAAACGCTGAGAGCTTTGGTGAATGAGCGGCTGACTGCGGCTGCTGAAGACATATTTGCGCTGTTTGAAAGAACAATAGCGGAGTATGAGGAGGAACTGTGTCGCTGTAAAGAGGAGAACGAGAGAAAACAGCAGCTCCTGGACTCTGTTCTGAGCCCACGAGTCCTGGTCCACAGAGCAGGTTGGTTCTCTTTACTTCTACAGTCAGTGCTCGGGGCAGACCTCAGTGCGCGGGGGATTCTGGGAGCTTTACTGTTCTCTCTGTGCGGCGCTAACGAGGCTTTCTCTGTGATGAGTGTTTTAGCGTCTGCAGAGTCTCCACAGTCAGTATTTAAGCTGTAAAAACTGTACTCAGGTCAGAGGATCGTTACTTCACAATAATATTACTCAAGTAGAAGTAAAAAGTATGTTTTGATAAAACTGCTCTCAGAACAGTTATATCTCGGCCTCTGCTTGACTCTAATTTCTGTTTAAAACCCACATACAATCCAAAACAAATGAAACTCCCTCTCGTCTGAAAATACTCCATCAGTCAAATAGTTTTAATGTTTAGGTTCAGAAAAGATATTTTCTAAAATAATGTTACCCATTCTTAATTATACAGCAGTGATATTGTTGAAGTTTAGTTGATTTTGTGAACTGGTGCAAAGTTCTGGTTTTTGTTAAGTATCAGAGGCCCTCACGTCCTGGTTCACTGCTGGGGGAGGGAGAGAAGAGTAAATCTGTCTGTGAAACATTCTTCTGGGAGGCCTCTGTCTTCCTCTCTTGGTGAAAGAACCATGTGTAAAAAAAGAGAATTAAAACTGCAGGCAGTGATAAAGGGCCCTCACAGCCCTTGCGACTGCAGAAGGACACGCTTTATTGGGACGGCTGCATCACCAAACCATGGCTGGATTTGAAGCGTATGACTAATGCTGTGTTCATGATACATCGGAATCTTGGAAATTCTGACTTTAAAAAGCCGACTTCAGAAAAATGTCCGTTCATGAGATCAGCTCGAAAAACATGAGGATCCTCACAATAACAACAAAAGAATATTTGCATTTCCATGTTGTTGTATACTGAACAAATAAATACATCATTAGAACTGATTGATGCGGTACAGAGTTATATCATGGGATGTTTCTATTTTGATTTTGGTCGTTCAGTGATAAATAAACAGTCAAAGATGTTTTTGCAGAGCTGTATCACTGATAACTTCATTCATTAAAGATATTAGGGAGGATCTTTATAAATTCATTTTTTTCAATATTTATTAAAACTACCTTCATTTCCTTGTATAAGGCATATAAATTGGTGTATTAGAAAATATAATAATAATATTAATAAACTGTGGACTCTGTGGGACTTGAAAAACCTCAACCAATCGCTTACATCATGAGTATGGTAACCATTGGTCCAGGGACTCGCCAATCATTCTGACTTCCTGGTATCGGCGATACGTGCACGTTCTTGTGCCTGTGCATGAGTACGCAGTATGTTTATGTCGTCCGGCGCGAGCCTCATTGTAGCACGGACTGACTTCGAAGAGCACAATGGCTGAGGAAAACCGTGAACCGGGCGGTTGCAAAAGGAAAACTGTTTTTGAAGTGAACCAGAGGAGGAGGAAAACTGTAGAAGAGCAGAATAAAATCCGTGTGGTTCTTGGCGATTCTTTCAAACGATGGCGTGCACTGAAGGAACAGAAAGGTCTTCATGCATTGGTCGCCAAGTTTCTGCTGGACAGGTTTATCTTATTGTTTGAAAAAAAATACTTTTTTATTTATCTGTTGAACCATTTCAACTGTACAGCAACGTCAGTTTGCTAATGCTACCAATAGCAGGAGGATATTTTGTTCACATTTAGGGACTGTGCATGTGACTGGGTCTGTGTGGGGAACTAGGTCAAAGGTTGCGCAGATGAATAATGCAGGTCTAGGTTTAGGCGAATCTCTGCTGATGCCTGCTGTAAACAAACACTCGTGTTCCAACGCTCGTGCACGTCGCTGTGGAGGAGTTCCTTGGAAAGGAACAGTGAAGGGCGGGGCCTGACGCATGCGCGTTATTCAAAAAAGGACAAACAGTCGCTGGTTTCTCAGCAGTCGAAAAAAATCCTCCCTAATATCTTTAAACAAAGATAAGTATATTTTTGCACACAAGTGTGAGATCTCTTGTTTAAAAAGACTTTCCCCGTTAGTAACCACACTGTGCTCCTGTCACAGAGGAAGTCTCCAGGATTGTGACGTCAACTCGGGAGCTCGGAGTCTAACACTTTCGCCCGAGTTCTGAGCAAAAATCCTGACCCAAAAAGGTGTTCAAGGCCATTTTTCCAAGTTGGAGATCAAATTTTCCAAGATTCCGATGTATCATAAATGCAGCATTATTTCACAAGTTTGTGCTGTGGCTCTGCTAAAATGGTTGGAGATGGGTGTGGTCCTCATAGACGTTTTACTCAGGGTCACATGATGGATAAGTGTACCCTCCTATCTCCTAATGTAATTTGATTTTCCAGGGCCTGCCACTGAGCCATTGTGTAACATAGTTTCTTGTCGACTTTGTGTAAATTTAATTTTTGCCAAGCTTGAATTCCGTGCCATTTTTCAGGAGTTTTTGTGGAGTTTAGTGTCTGAAATGTGGTTTGCTTTAAAAACAATAATAAATAAAAAAAACTAGTTACAATAGGGTTACAATATTTTAATCACACTTCAGGACCCTCTCAGAGATTTTCTGATGGATATTATTTACCAAAACCCCACCGCGACCCATCTGTTTCCTCTTAATGATATATAAATATACAACAGTGTGTTATAGTCTCTGTTATAGTCAGTGTCTTTCTCTTGTAACACTGGAGCCACCAGGACCGTCCAGGTTTCTCCTCAGTGAGAAACTTTTTTCCAAATTTCATTTTCTCATGTTTGGTGCACTCTTGTAATCGTGAGCAGGTAAAAGGTCTGGACTCAATTCCAGGTTTGGCATTTGCATTTGAAAGCTGTTGCTGTGAACCCACAACATTCAGTCTCAATGGAAGTGAACCAGATCATCCTTAGGCTGAAACAAAATGGTGAAGAAAAAACCCTTCATAACATCCACTTCAGACTCTTCAGGAAGTAGGTCTATCAGTGTCTAAGTCCACTGTAAAGAGAAGTTTTCATGAGAGTAGTTTTAAATCAACAAAATTTGTATGACATTTAGTCGACTAAAACTAGACTAAAACTAAAAAGAATGACATGACTAAATCCTAACAAATGTCAGTGTCTCTGTGTCAGCCCTGAGACTAACGAGTCTCTGTCCAGGACGTTCCTCGCCTAAAACCTGTGGGACAGGCTTCAGTACCCGTGACCCATAACTGGAAGAACATGAAGAGGATGAATGAATGAACTGTGCAATATTTCAAAAGATTTCTAAAGATGCGTCTACAGTCTGTCAGTGCTGATGTGCCTGTCTCGTGCCGTAGCTGGGACAGACTCCAGCCCCTGGCCTCTGTAAATAATAATCAGTGGTTTAATTGTGTGATCTTTACATTTTCTCCTGCAGGTGTCCAGAATTACTCCTGCAGTCATGACCTCAGTCTGAACCAGGAAATCACAGAGACACCACAAACTAAAGAGGAACCAGCGGAACAGAGCATCAAACAGGAGGAAGAGCAGCTCCCAGAGTTCATTATTGTCTCTGTAAAGAGTGAAGCACAGTCCTCACTTCAACAAAGACAAACTGAGCACAGAGAGGAAACACAGGGAGAGGACTGTGGACGAGCAGAAGCAGACACCAGCTTAGACCCACATGGACATTTACACTCAGAGACTGAGGAACAAACTGACAACTCTTCTGACACTGACAATGATGAAGACTGGGAACCTCCAGCCAGCAGTTCAACTCAACAGATGGAGACAGAGGCTGATGGAGACGACTACAACCAAGTCCAGATAAAAGACAGAAGTACAGCTGCACAAAACTCAGGTCTGTTCACCAAATACAAGTCTGCACCAGAGACTGGTGACACTGTAAAAGATGGTGACAAATCAGGAACTGATGTAGGAGGTAAAGCCAAAAAACATGAGTGCTCTGTTTGTAAAAAGAGATTCACAACTAAACATAGTTTACAAAGCCACACAAGTGTTCACAAAGGAGAGAAACCTTACAGCTGTACAGTCTGTGAGAAAAAATTTGTTCATACAAGTACTCTCAACATTCATATGAGAACTCACACTGGAGAGAAACCTTATAATTGTTCAGTCTGTGAGAAAACATTTGCTCATACAAGTACTCTCAACATTCATATGAGAACTCACACTGGAGAGAAACCTTACAACTGTTCAGTCTGTGAGAAAACATTTGCTCATACAAGTACTCTCAACATTCATATGAGAACTCACACTGGAGAGAAACCTTACAGCTGTTCAGTCTGTAAGATACCATATGCCTCTATGAGTAGTCTCAGAAAACATATGAAGACTCACACTGGAGAGAAACCTTACAGCTGTTCAGTCTGTAAGAAAACATTTGCCCGCAGAAGTTATCTCAAACATCATATGAGAACTCACACTGGCGAGAAACCTTACAGCTGTTCAGTCTGTAAGAAACCATTTGCCTTTAGGAGTAATCTCAGAAAACATATGAAGACTCACACTGGAGAGAAACCTTACAGCTGTTCAGTCTGTAAGAAACCATATGCCTCTATGAGTAATCTCAGCAGACATATGAAGACTCACACAGGAGAGAAACCATAGCTGTACAAATGTGATTCAGTGAAAGTTCTCAAGCCATACAGATGTCCAGTCTGAAATAATTTTTTACAAATGTAAGGAAGCAACATGCGTGTACACAAGAAATCTCTCCATTTCTGTCAAATTGTTCTTGAGAAATTTATAGAAGCATGGGAAGATGTCTGTTTGCATTATCTTGGTTTATGGACCAATGGTGTGGCAGTACTGACAGTTATGGACCAATGGTGTGGCAGTACTGACAGTTATGGACCAATGGTGTGGCAGTACTGACAGTTATGGACCAATGATGTGGCAGTACTGACAGTTATGGACCAATGGTGTGACAGTACTGACAGTTATGGACCAATGGTGTGGCAGTACTGACAGTTATGGACCAATGGTGTGGCAGTACTGACAGTTATGGACCAATGGTGTGGCAGTACTGACAGTTATGGACCAATGGTGTGGCAGTACTGACAGTTATGGACCAATGGTGTGGCAGTACTGACAGTTATGGACCAATGATGTGGCAGTACTGACAGTTATGGACCAATGGTGTGGCAGTACTGACAGTTATGGACCAATGGTGTGGCAGTACTGACAGTTATGGACCAATGGTGTGGCAGTACTGACAGTTATGGACCAATGGTGTGGCAGTACTGACAGTTATGGACCAATGGTGTGGCAGTACTGACAGTTATGGACCAATGGTGTGGCAGTACTGACAGTTATGACTCCTATCTTCCGGTTATAGGATTACCTCTCTTCCTCTTGAGCCACTGTCACCTGCTCACCTCCGTTCTGGAGGCCTGGGACAAATGGCCTGCCCTGGTTTAACTTTGCTATATTGATTTGTTGTGGACTGAGAGGACAAACTGAGCACTGCCAGAGGAGAAGCACACTCTCTGGGTTCTTTTGTGCCTTTAAATGTACATTATTCCAAAATGAACAAATGCCTTTTTGTATTATTTTGATGAACTTTTACACTGTGTACATTTTACTAATGAATAAAGAAAAGAAAGTGTTATTATTGGTTTGCTTTTAAGGATGGGGTTTAAAGCTACAACACTGCAGGGTTTATTTCTAGTGAACATTTTGACCTCACAGACATTGGAATGTGAATTTGTCAAACTGATAAAACACTTCATCCCTGTCTTTGAAATTATAATCTTTTATTTCTTCCACTTCATTTTTATTTTATTTTTTATGACAAACAGAGTCAGATTCATATTTCTTGTGTGTAATGGTCTTTTGTCAAAAACTTTTGCACTGTTGATAAAAAATAAATACAAAAAAAATCATAAAAGGTGACATTTAAGAATATTATTAACATTGTAAAATATTAAATTTATTCTTGTTGGTCCGTATTTTATTTGGTATTTTTATACTGGTCAATAACAATCTACCTCTCTTTATTATTTTATATATGTTTTGTTATTTTATCAGTCCAGTAGGTGGTGGTGTTGCTTTTTTTGTAGAAACCCTGTATTTTGTGAGCGCACTCTCTTTGGCTGCTACGGCACTATAACATCATTAATGTTATGGAGGACCGTGAGCGCCACGCGAAAAGGAATAATGCTTTTATTAAAAGAGTTTTTAAAAGAGCATTTAATAAATGGATTACTAAATGCTTTTATTAAAAGAGTTTTTATAAGTTTATTTAATAAAGAGATTACTAAATACTTTTATTAAAAGAGTTTTTAAAAGAGCATTTAATAATTGGATTACTAAATGCTTTTATTAAAAGAGTTTTTATAAGTTTATTTAATAAAGAGATTACTAAATACTTTTATTAAAAGAGTTTTTAAAAGAGCATTTAATAATTGGATTACTAAATGCTTTTATTAAAAGAGTTTTTAAAAGAGCCTTTAATAAACGGATTACTAAATGGTTTTATTAAAAGAAGGATTAATAGCGTCATTCATTAATCCATTCACCGATTTCTAAATGTATTTACAAAACCTTTTCGGAAAAGCATTTGCAAAACGTATTAGCTTCTTCTTTTAGTTTTTCCGTGGCGTTCCTGGTCCTCCTGGCTAAAGTTAAATAAAAGAAAAGGAAAGCGATGTAACGAGCTCTGTGATTGGTCAGAGCTACTCGCGCTCTGATTGGCCAGAAAACAGGGGTTATGCGCTAACTACTTCTGCATTCGGCTAACTTCCGGTCACAGCTTGTAAGCGAGCAGCCGAACAAGGGTAGCTTCAAAAAACATATTTATGTCGTACACATCGCAAAATTAAATCCCCAGACTAACACTGCATTGGACTAACGCAGTTTTATCCTTCAAACAAGGGTTTTAGCATTTGTGTGTTAAATATTTCACTCGTCGCTGAGCGCAGAGGCGGGATATTGTTGTGTTAATTAACTAAAGTCGTCACCCGGCACACTTTATTTCAGCGGATATAAAACACAGCAAATTAAATTACGTGATACATAATCACAAACAACACAATCGCCCCTTTTAGCACAGTCTCAATTTATTATACATCTATTAAGGCACTTTGACGTATTTATTAATTTCTACACTCTGCGGCTACAACCGTTGTTTTGAAGCCGCTTTCACAGCTCTTCTGTGGCGTTTTCAGATGTTTTTGTGCACACTGTGGCTGTTTTTGGTCGCATACTTTAGTGAAATGTTCTTGTGTGCTTTATTTCTGCTGAAATAAAGTGCGCCGGGTGACGGCTTTAGTCATTGACACAACAATATCCCACATCCGCGCTCAGCGTACAAATGCTAAAACACTTGTTTGAAGGATAAAACTGCATTAGTCCATAGCAGCGTTAGTTTGGTGATTTAATTTTGCGATGTGTACGACATAAATATGTTTTTTGAAGCTGCCCCTGTCCAGCTGCTAGCTTACAAGCTGTGACCGGAAGTGGCTCATTCTGTTTAGCCGAATGCAGAAGTAGTTAGCGCTTAACCCCCTGTTGTCACCGGGCCGGCTAAGGATGACGAGCAAATTGTCTGGCCAATCAGAGCTCGAGTAGCTCTGACCAATCACAGAGCTCGTTACATCGCTTTCCCTTTTATTTTATTTAACTTTAGCCAGGAGGACCAGGAACGCCACGGAAAAACTAAAAGGAGAAGCTAATCGGAGAAGCTAATACGTTTTGAAAATGCTTTTCCAAAAAGGTTTTGTAAATACATTTAGAAATCGGTGAATGGGTTAATGAATAACGCTATTAATCCTTCTTTTAATAAAACCATTTAGTAATCCGTTTATTAAAGGCTCTTTTAAACACTCTTTTAATAAAAGCATTATTCCTTTTCACGTGGCGCTCACGGTCCTCCATATAATGTAGGATGGGGCCGTGCCATTTACTGCTGCATTTTGAACAAGATGAAAACTTTTTAAAGAGCTCATAGGGCGCACTGCCAGCAGAGGGTTACAGTAATCCAACCTACAGTCGATGTAACCAACGCATAGATACGTTTTTCAGCGTCACTTTAGATAAAATGTTTGTAATTCTGGCTATGTTGCGTAAGTGAAAGATCACTGTTTTACAAGCTTGGGTTACAACTCCAATTCTGGAAATCCTGGGACGTTTTTTAAATGTTTTCTAATTGTTTTTGCTAATTTCTGATTACTTAGTTTTCATTTTTCAATAGAGGCCAAATGTTTTTAAGTCTGTTTCTTTAAAATTATACCATGAGGGCTCCTTTTCTAACCATTTCATCTTGTGCATGTAATACTTAGCAAGAATCATGGTTAAGTTGATTATATATATTTCATTGGAGGAGAAAGCTGAAGCATTAAAGATAAGTAATATTTTAAGTTTAGATAATGCAACACTTTTCCCAAACATTCCTGAAAGATAACTTTGTAAATTAGACCAAAATATAGAAACATGAGGACATTCTATAGAGACTTGTTCAATACTTTCACCATCACACTGATGCCCCAGAGCCACAGCAGCCAATCAGAAAACTCTATACTCGTTCCCTGGGTCTGAGCCAATCAGAAAATTTGACATTTGTTGCCATTGGTTGTCATGCAAAGGACGTTTTGTGTTTTGAGCGAGGAAATCAGAGTTTTGAGAGCAGAGGGGAGACAGTTGAGCAAGGAGAAGAACATTTTGAGAGCGCAGCAGCACAGACGTCTCGAACGAGGAAAATCAGGAAGCGCATGCACAAAACAGTTCTATCTGCTCAAATTATTATATAACGCCATAATTGTAGGGAGACTTTCATTTAATTTGTCTCTAATACTTGTGATTTTGTTGTTAAAAAAGTGAAGAAAGTGTTGCCAGCTGAGAGTAACAGGGATACAGGGTTCTACTGAGCTGTGACTGGTGGTCAGCCTGGCTACAGCGCTCAACACAAACCTAGGCTTGTTCTTTTTTCTTCTATTAAAGATGAATAGTACCTGGTTTTGGCCTCATGCAGAGATTTTTTATAATTTAAAAGACTATATTTCCAGGCATTCAGAGACTGCTCTGAGCTGCAGTGACAGAGCCATAGCCTTTCTAATTTACAGGTTGCTTGTTTAAGGGAACGTGTTTCAGCATTAAACCATGGTGCTACTCGATTCGGCCTAACAACCTTTTGTTTTAATGGAGCTACATTATCTAGAGCTGTTTTTAATGAGTGCATGGCGCTGTCAACAAACTGATCAATTCAACTAGGACTCGAGCTATGGGAGCTGTTCTCAACAAACTCAATATTGTACTAACAGATTGATCAGATAATGCTCTTGTAATCTGGGTTTTATTCATTGGAACAGTAAAGTCTGAGTATAAACTGAAAGGTAATTAGAAAGTGATCTGAGAGTATGGGGTTATGAGGAAGGACAGTGAGCTGAGTAATCTCTATACCAGAGGTTAAAACAAGGTCCAGGCTGTGCTGGTGACTATGAGTGGGTTCATTTATGTTTTGAATGAAATCAGCGTTGTCTAATAGAGCCCAGATTCATGTCGCTGCTGTCAACAACATGAATATTAAAATGCCCTACTATTACAATCTTATCCCAGGCTAACACTATACTGGATAGAAGGTCGGAGAACTTGATTAAAAATTCCACTAAAGACCACTAAATCAAATGATAGCGTATTCACAATAACTCATAACTGTTCAGTTAACGTTCTAACAAAATACAACACAATGCACTCACTTTTTCAGTTCATTCCTCGTCCACAAATCCCTCAAATTCTTCATCTTCAGTGTCCGAGCTAAACAGTTGGGCGATTACGGCATCCAGCCCGGATCACTCTCGTCATTATAATCTCATTATAACTTATATATCTCTTTGAATAAATTCATATATAAGGCACTCTGGATTATAAGGCACACTGTCATTTTTTGAGAAGATTGAAGGCTTTTAAGTGCGCCTTATAGCACGGAAAATACAGTAAGAGCCCCCTCCTACAGCACGACCACTAAAAACAAAGCATTTGATAAACTTTAGTGAGCATTAACTTAAACTTCTCTTTGCGGCGCCTCCTAAACTGTGAGCTGTGCCAGGGGCCGGCTCTGGGAGGGCCCCTCACTGCAGGTGACATGTGTGGGGTACCTGATAAATCTTTCTTTCTCCAAAGTGACCCACACATTAACTTGGGCTTGGAACCGGCCCATAGCGGAAATCTTTTGGCCTAAATACTAATTTACATTTGTCAGGTCCATCTCACACAGACATGAAGTTTTTCACCCACTAATAGGTAAACTAGCTTCCATCTTAAGGCAATAACAGCTGCATTAATCCAGAGCGTTTTGATCGTAAAAGTAAAGTATGGTTTGAATATAACACATGGTTTTTAATGCCTGGTTTATAAATTAGTATTTCAATTTAATTATTATTAATTTTAAATTATAAATTAGTATTTTTAAACCGAGGGCAGAGTGGTCAATAACAACATACTTCTCTTTATTACTATATGTTTGTCTCTGTCTAATAGGGAAGCACATCAATGGCCAGTGTGAAACCTGTGGAAAGGAAGAAACTGTGCACCATGTTCTGTTAGAGTGTAGCAGGTTTGCAGAACACAGAAGAGACATTTTCTACAAATATTTGACCTGGAGTTTAAGTCAATCTCACTGAAGACCTTACTTGGACCATCTGTACACCAGCAAGAAGCGCATAAAGCAGTGATGAACTTTGTCTTCAGTGTTGTGCATGAACGAGTTCAAATGAACGCGTTCATTGAACACGTTCATTTTTATGTGAACTTTGAACTGAACGCAACACATTTGTAAATCAAGAACTTGAACGTGAATTTGTTCAGATTATGTGAGATGAACGACGTACGTCACATCAATTAAAGGTCGGAATTTGTTTTCACCTGAGTCGAGTGACGAGGTCTGCTCGCACTTTTTAAACAGCGCTGTCCCTCACTGCCCACGGGCTCCACTCCAAAACTGCACCGCTTCACCAGAGAGCGCCTGTGTGCGCAATGCATCTTGGGTAACGTAGTGTGAAGCCAAACAAAGTCGAATCTAATATCTTTGGCTTCACACTACGTTACCCATGATGCACTGCACAAGCAAGCATAACAACAAGTGTAGCCTTCATAGCAACACCGGAGCGGGCAGCAGCAGTCTGACAATGGCAGTGCAAGTGAAGGCACAGAGAACACAGACGATGCTGCCTCTAACTATGATCATTTACAGACATTTTACACATTGTCACACAAAGACTCTGACGGAAAAAAACCTTACCTTTCTGTGCGAGCTTATATATGCAAAAACGTCCATTTTGTGTGATAGAATTTAAGATCTACAGTGAGGCTAGAAGGTAGATGTATGGTGATAGAAGTCATAGTTTGAAAAATAAGTTCAGCCTTTCATTTACATATCTCACCTAAAATTAAAATGAACTGAACTTTGAACGAGTTTAAAATTAAAATTGTGAACTATGAACGTGAACAGTTCACTTTGAACATGTGTGGACTGAACTTTGAACTAGTTCATGAAAAGTGTGAACTTGCACAACACTGTTTGTCTTTGCCTCTGGGCTGAACCGCAGTCTGTGATTGGAGCAGAGTGTAATACCCCCTTTTAACAGTGAGGGGCAGCAGTGCGCCTTTGGCGTGTAGACTGCCGGTGAGGGCAGGAAGAAGAAGAAGAAGAAGAAGAAGACGGCGGCGGCGGCGGCAGAAGAGCTGTGTTAGCGGTGGTTAGCTCCGAGCTAAAGCTAAAAGCAGTTTGTAAAAATGTCTAAAGGCCAAACGCTGAGAGCTTTGGTGAATGAGCGGCTGACTGCGGCTGCTGAAGACATATTTGCGCTGTTTGAAAGAACAATAGCGGAGTATGAGGAGGAACTGTGTCGCTCAAAAGAGGAGAACGAGAGAAAACAGCAGCTCCTGGACTCTGTTCTGAGCCCACGAGTCCTGGTCCACAGAGCAGGTTGGTTCTCTTTACTTCTACAGTCAGTGCTCGGGGCAGACCTCAGTGCGCGGGGGATTCTGGGAGCTTTACTGTTCTCTCTGTGCGGCACTAACGAGGCTTCTTCTGCTTAATTTCCGGCAGACTAGACGCCTCCAGGCGTATTGCTGCCCCCCACCGATAGATTAAAATTAGAGTTTACTACATCATATTCTTAAATGAACTCCTGCGGAAAAGATGAAACTTAGCAAGGCCTTTGTTACTTCCTGTTGATGTTCATCAGGGTTGAGTAGTGTTCTTAAGGAAATAGAATCAAATCCTAAGTCCATTATTTCAACAAACATGGCTCTTCTCAAACCAGTGTACCGTCCACATTCCAGCAGCACATGAGACACTGACTCAGACTTGTTACAGTTTCTGCAAAGGCCATCCGGATGCTTCCCAATTAGTGCCAGATCTTTTGCTAGGCCGCAGTGTCCCAATCTCATTCTTGTTAAAAGGACCTGATTCCTCCTGTGTTTAACAGGGATGTTATGTACTTTCACACTTCTTTGGATTAGGTGGTAGTGCCTCCCCCTTACCTCTCTGTCCCATTCCTCCTGCCATTTCCCTAACACATACTCTTTAATCAACGTACGACCCTCAAATTGTCCCAGTGCAACCCTGACTGTTACTTCCTGTGGTTTTAAAGCCTCTTTTGCAACTAGGTCTACTTCTTCATTGCCATTAACACCCACATGTGCCAGAACCCACAAAAAACCCACACTGCACCCAAGTTGCTCTAACCTATAAATCACCATTAAAATCTCACTAACTACATCAGGCCTTGCTCTAGCCGTCTCTCCCCCCTCTAACACCATTAAAGCTGACATAGAGTCTGAGCAGATAACTACCCTCTCCTCCCTGCTTGCTTCCACCCACAGCAATGCCCACAGTAAACCCACCAGTTCTGCTGTAAAAACAGACACATCATTAGGCAGCCTGTGACACTGCCTCAACTCCATATGTGGCACATAGAGGCCAAACCCAGACCTGCTGGTTTCAGGATCTCTTGAGCCATCTGTGTACACTTGATTAAAATGAGACCATTCATTTTTAAGATGCCCCTCAACAAATGCTGCCAAATTAACTTCAGAACACTCTTTAATTGCTTTTTTAATTGACAGGTCTACCTCTACCTCTGGCCACAACCAGCGCGGAACAGAGGGCCAACAAACAGAGGGCGCTATGTCCACTCTCTCTTGTCCTAACTTCTCCAGAGGGTTTTTAACAGATTGAATAAAACTTGTCTTACTAAGCCTACTTATTCCTGCAAATTCCCAGCCCTCAGTTAACATGGATACTGACGGAAGAGTTGCCATAGCTCCTTTTAATTTAACAGAATAATTTAAAGCCAGTTTTTCACGTCTTAAACTCAGCGGGACCTCCCCTGCCTCAACCAAAAGAGCCGGGATGGACGTTGTGCGGAATGCCCCAGTACAAAGCCGCAAAGCCCTAGCTTGAACTATATCCAGCAAGCGCAGCACAGACTTTGCTGCAGACCCGTACACTAAACATCCATAGTCTAGTACAGATCTTATCATTGCCTTATACACCATCAACATAACTGACCTCTCCGCTCCCCAGGAAGACCCAGCCAGACACCTCAGGACATTCATTACTTTCCCACATTTACTGACCATTCTGAGAATATGCTCTTTATATGTCAGTCTCTGATCAAGCCACACTCCAAGAAATTTAAAAGTAGTCACTCTTTCTAGTGTTTGTCCATATAGTTTTAAGTCAAACTTTCCCATGTTTCGCTTCCTACCAAAAATCATATACTTGGTTTTAGACACAGAAAGACGAAATCCCCACTTGCTAGCCCAAGCCTCCACCTTATCCAGGGCATCCTGCATCTGGCTGAACAAGTACTCCACATTACGCCCTCGCTTCCAGACTGCCCCATCATCTGCAAATAAAGATCTCTCATAGCCATTTCCAATACTGTCAAAAATATTGTTTACCATTACATTAAAGAGAACTGGACTGATCACACTACCTTGCGGTGTACCATTATCCACATGCACGATACCAGAACAAGTTCCACCAACCCTCACCTGTATATGTCGGGACCCCAAGAAATCCTTAATCCAATTTAACATTCTCCCCCGAATTCCAGCATCATAGAGCTTTATAACCAACCCCTCTTTCCAAAGCATGTCATATGCTTTCTCAATATCGAGAAACACACCAACAACAATTTCCTTATTAATAAAAGCTTTCTTAATATCTCTGTCCAAAATCAAAACAGCATCCATAGTGCCTCGCCCATGTCTAAAACCATTCTGGTATGGAGAAAAATACCCCGCCTGCTCAAGCCTATGTACTAAGCGGTCTGTAACCATTCTTTCCTATATTTTACACATAACAGCAGTCAAAGCAATTTGCCGATACGATCCAGGGTTCTCAGCCTCCTTCCCAGGTTTCAGAATAGGCACAACCACTGCATGCTTCCATTCAGCCGGAAGATGTCCTTCCTCCCATACTGTATTAATAAGGGCTAATAACTCACCCAGCGTCCAGTCATCCAAGTGCTGATAAATCTCATAGCCCAGCCCATCTTTACCTGGAGTAGTATGACGTCCTCGCCTTATAGCTTGTTTAAGCTCTTTAATTGAGAAGAAAAGGTTAATTACATCACTATTATCATAACTCATATTAAGCTTATATCCTTCTCGATCGAGCATGCTCCTTCTCCTCAGCTGACCTTCTGGGCTAACATTAGCCTCAGTATGAACTTGCTGAAAGGACTTAACTAAAACCTCTGCCTTTTCTTCTTCATTGACAGCCTCTCTTACCCCATCAGACAGCACAGGGATGGAGGAAGCTCTATTAATCCCAGACATCCGATGGATCATGCCCCACACCTTCTTAAGCGGAGTTTCCCTGCCAAGTGTCCCACAAAAGCTTTGCCACGCTTCTTTTTTGGCCTTTTTAATGGCCCTTCTAGCCTCAGCTCGTCGCCTCTTATATTCAATAACAAAACTCTCAACTGGATTTTTCCTCAGCTTCTTTTACGCTTTATTATGTGCCCATACCACCTCGCTACATGACTGGTTCCACCATGGCACCATTTTCTGCCTTTTCCTTTGCCCTTTAACTGGTATTGCCTTTCCTGCTGCACTATTTAGCAAGTTGCAAAATGACCTATTCCAATGCTCAATACTACCCTGACTTCCTACCTCATCTATTCCTACTGACAAGTGCTCTCTAAACTTCTCCCAATCTGCTCTTTGATAGTTAAATCTACTCACCATATTGCCTTGTTCCACCTGCACATCTGTACCAAAGCTGATAAAAATGGGGAAGTGGTCACTACCCAGCGTATTCCTATCCTGAACTTCCCACTGCCCACTCCTTGCCAGTTCCCCTGAGGCAAAGGCTAAATCCAAACACGAAAGCTCTCCACTACCTACCTGAAAACGAGTATCCAACATATCCTCAACAACACCCCCATTCCTATCCTTATTTTTACTGCCCCATAACAGGTTATGCGCATTGAAGTACCCTTCCCACACCACTGGGGGTCGCACTTGCTCCATTATTTGCTCTAATTGATCAGCCTCTAATGGCAGACAGGGATTATAGAAATTAATGAGAAAAAACTTACCTATTCGGCCCCATATCTCCACAGCCACACACTCAAGCTCTGTTGCTAGACTCACCCTTCTGTACTGAATACCTTCTTGAATAAAGACCGCACAACCACCACCTGCACCATTAGTCCTATCTTTACGGAGACTTACATAACCAGGCACCACAAAATCTAAATTTGGCTTCAACCACGTCTCTTGAATACAGAGCAGATGTGCAGCCTCCTTCAATGTCTCTACATACCTTTTCAATTCTTGCCCATTTGCAATTAGACTTCTGGCATTCCACTGAAGGATAAAGAACATTATAATACTAAATATCATCACCATTTTCAACATGCACACCTTTGCCGTTAGCCTTTCTATCGCTTGAAAACACCAAACTATGGAGCATAGCTGGCTCAATTCCACCCATTTGTGCCCTATCAGCAGCCAATACTACACATCTTACAACATCTGAATTATTTTTGCACTGCTTGGCACCACTTATCACCTCAACAATAAAAGCCAGAAAGTTAACTCTACTTACTACCACTGAATCCTCTGAAACAACTGCTACCTGAGGGACAATATCTCCTTCATCACACTTAGACCTACGCACCTGTTTCACCGCTTCAGCGTAAGACACCCCCTTTACCTCCTTATACTGTTGCACTTTCACAGCCTGCCTATAGTGCTCACAGTCCCGGCTCCCAGCAACATGTCCTCCACCACAACTCCCACATTTTAATAAACTTACCTTACATGCAGCAAACTCATGAACACCCCCACATTTCCCACATCTCCGCTCTCCCCGACAGGCTGCGGCTATGTGCCCGTATCGCTGACACTTAAAGCAGCGCAGCGGCGGTCTCCAGTAAGGGAGCACTTTGAAAGACAAACATCCCAAAAAAACTCTCTCAGGCAACACCCCCTCTCGAAATGTCAATACAACCACATTTGAGTCCCGCCTGAACCCATCTCTAAAAACTTTAATTCGAAATGCTTCAGCAACTTTTCCATTCTCTATGCCTTTGACCAATTCATCCATTGAAATCTCCAGAGATACCCCATATATCACACCTTTTATCCCCGGCTTCTTTCCTGGAATAAATCCTTCCACACGTCTCTCTCCCAACACCTTCAGCCCAGCAGCAGCGGCCGCCTGAGCGGCAGACGTACAATAAACCAGCAATTTACCATCATTCAAAATTTGTGCATTTTTAATTTTCCCCACCTCTTCCCTCAGCATTCCAGCCAACTGCATGGGGTTAATTGACTTAAAGCTTCCCTCTTTTAACTTCAAGATTGCCTTGAATTCCTCTGGCCTATCCCTCCTTGACACTTTTAGAGCCCCTCTCAGCGTCTCCTCCTCTGACTCTTGAGAAGACGTATTCCCTCCATTCTTCCTTCCAGTTTGCCAATCGCCACCACCACCTTCATCCTCAGAGTCCATTATTAGTCAGTGGATATTGAGTTATTTGATGTATAAAGAGCAGAAACACGATTCAAACCACGCGCTCCACGCACATTTCCCCAGGTGCAACCAATCAGTCCGAGGAGTTCCCGCTTCCCAACTCCCGCTAACGAGGCTTTCTCTGTGATGAGTGTTTTAGCGTCTGCAGAGTCTCCACAGTCAGTATTTAAGCTGTAAAAACTGTACTCAGGTCAGAGGATTGTTACTTCACAATAATATTACTCAAGTAGAAGTAAAAAGTATGTTTTGATAAAACTTCTCTCAGAACAGTTATATCTCGGCCTCTGTTTGACTCTAATTTCTGTTTAAAACCCACATACAATCCAAAACAAATGAAACTCCCTCTCGTCTGAAAATACTCCATCAGTCAAATAGTTTTAATGTTTAGGTTCAGAAAAGATATTTTCTAAAATAATGTTACCCATTCTTAATTTACAGCAGTGATATTGTTGAAGTTTAGTTGATTTTGTGACCTGGTGCAAAGTTCTGGTTTTTGTTAAGTATCAGAGGCCCTCACGTCCTGGTTCACTGCTGGGGGAGGGAGAGAAGAGTAAATCTGTCTGTGAAACATTCTTCTGGGAGGCCTCTGTCTTCCTCTCTTGGTGAAAGAACCATGTGTAAAAAAGAGAATTAAAACTGCAGGCAGTGATAAAGGGCCCTCACAGCCCTTGCGACCGCAGAAGGACACGCTTTATTGGGACGGCTGCATCACCAAACCATGGCTGGATTTGAAGCGTATGACTAATGCTGTGTTCATGATACATCGGAATCTTGGAAGTTCTGACTTTAAAAAGCCGACTTCAGAAAAATGTCCGTTCATGAGATCAGCTCGAAAAACATGAGGATCCTCACAATAACAACAAAAGAATATTTGCATTTCCATGTTGTTGTATACTGAACAAATAAATACATCATTAGAACTGCTTGATGTGGTACAGAGTTATATCATGGGATGTTTCTATTTTTATTTTGGTCGTTCAGTGATAAATAAACAGTCAAAGATGTTTTTGCAGAGGTGTATCACTGATAACTTCATTCATTAAACAAAGATAAGTATATTTTTGCACACAAGTGTGAGATCTCTTGTTTAAAAAGACTTTCCCCGTTAGTAACCACACTGTGCTCCTGTCACAGAGGGAGTCTCCAGGATTGTGACGTCAACTCGGGAGCTCGGAGTCTAACACTTTCGCCTGAGTTTCTGAGCAAAAATCCTGACCCAAAAAGGTGTTCAAGGCCATTTTTCGAAGTTGGAGAGCAAATTTTCCAAAATTCCGATGTATCATAAATGCAGCATTATTTCACAAGTTTGTGCTGTGGCTCTGCTAAAATGGTTGGAGATGGGTGTGGTCCTCATAGACGTTTTACTCAGGGTCACATGATGGATAAGTGTACCCTCCTATCTCCTAATGTAATTTGATTTTCCAGGGGTCGCCACTGAGCCATTGTGTAACATAGTTTCTTGTCGACTTTGTGTAAATTTAATTTTTGCCAAGCTTGAATTCCGTGCCATTTTTCAGGAGTTTTTGTGGAGTTTAGTGTCTGAAATGCGATTTACTTGACGGACAGACAATAATAAAAAACTAGTTACAATAGGGTTACAATATTTTAATCACACTTCAGGACCCTCTCAGAGATTTTCTGATGGATATTATTTACCAAAACCCCACCGCGGCCCATCTGTTTCCACTTAATGATATATAAATATACAACAGTGTGTTATAGTCTCTGTTATAGTCAGTGTCTTTCTCTTGTAACACTGGAGCCACCAGGACCGTCCAGGTTTCTCCTCAGTGGGAAACTTTCTTCCAAAATTTCATTTTCTCATGTTTGGTGCACTCTTGTAATCGTGAGCAGGTAAAAGGTCTGGACTCAATTCCAGGTTTGGCATTTGCATTTGAAAGCTGTTGCTGTGAACCCACAACATTCAGTCTCAATGGAAGTGAACCAGATCATCCTTTGGCTGAAACAAAATGGTGAAGAAAAAACCCTTCACAACATCCACTTCAGACTCTTCAGGAAGTAGGTCTATCAGTGTCTAAGTCCACTGTAAAGAGAAGTTTTCATGAGAGTAGTTTTAAGTCAACTAAAACTAGACTAAAGCTAAAAAGAATGACATGACTAAATCCTAACAAATGTCAGTGTCTCTGTGTCAGCCCTGAGACTAACGAGTCTCTGTCCAGGACGTTCCTTGCCTAAAGCCTGTGGGACAGGCTCCAGTACCCGTGACCCGTAACTGGAAGAACATGAAGAAGATGAATGAATGAACTGTGCAATATATCAAAAGATTTCTAAAGATGCATCTACAGTCTGTCAGTGCTGATGTGCCTGTCTCGTGCCGTAGCTGGGACAGAGTCCAGCCCTTGCCCTCTGTAAATAATAATCAGTGGTTTAATTGTGTGATCTTTACATTTTCTCCTGCAGATGTCCAGAATTACTCCTGCAGTCATGACCTCAGTCTGAACCAGGAAATCACAGAGACACCACAAACTAAAGAGGAACAGAGCATCAAACAGGAGGAAGAGCAGCTCCCAGAGTTCATTATTGTCTCTGTGAAGAGTGAAGCACAGTCCTCACTTCAACAAAGACAAAGTGAGCACAGAGAGGAAACACAGGGAGAGGACTGTGGACGAGCAGAAGCAGACACCAGCTTAGATCCACATGGACATTTACACTCACAGACTGAGGAACAAACTGACAACTCTTCTGACACTGACAATGATGAAGACTGGGAACCTCCAGCCAGCAGTTCAACTCAACAGATGGCGACAGAGGCTGATGGAGACGACTACAACCAAGTCCAGATAAAAGACAGAAGTACAGCTGCACAAAACTCAGGTCTGTTCACCAAATACAAGTCTGCACCAGAGACTGGTGACACTGTAAAAGATGGTGACAAATCAGGAACTGATGTAGGAGGTAAAGCCAAAAAACATGAGTGCTCTGTTTGTAAAAAGAGATTCACAACTAAACAGGATTTACACAGACACACAAGAGTTCACACAGGAGAGAAACCTTACAGCTGTTCAATCTGTAAGAAAAGGTTTTCAGGTAGCTCTAAACTGAGAAGACATATGAGAACTCACACTGGAGAGAAACCTTACAGCTGTTCAGTCTGTAAGAGAGGGTTTGCAGCAAGCTGGACCCTCAAAGTACATATGAAAACTCATACTGGAGAGAAACCTTATACCTGTTCAGTCTGTAGGAAAACATTTGCTTATACAAGTACTCTCAACATGCATATGAGAAGTCACGCTGGAGAGAAACCTTACAGCTGTTCAGTTTGTAAGAGAGGGTTTGCAGCAAGCTGGTCCCTCAAATTACATATGAGAACTCACACTGGAGAGAAACCTTACAGCTGTTCAGTTTGTAAGAAAACATTTGTTCAAAAGGGTCATTTCAAAGCACACATGAGAACTCACACAGGAGAGAAACCTTACAGCTGTTCAATCTGTAATAAATGTTTTTCAGGTAGCTCTCACCTCAAGGAACATATGAAAACTCACACTGGAGAGAAACCTTACAGCTGTTCAGTCTGTAAGAGAGGGTTTGCAGCAAGCTGGACCCTCAAAGTACATATGAAAACTCATACTGGAGAGAAACCATAGCTGTACAAATGTGATTCAGTGAAAGTTCTCAAGCCATACAGATGTCCAGTCTGAAATATTTTTTTACAAATGTAAGGAAGAAACGTGTGTACACAAGAAATCTCTCCATTTCTGTCAAATTGTTCTTGAGAAATTTATAGAAGCATGGGAAGATGTCTGTTTGCATTATCTTGGTTTATGGACCAATGGTGTGGCAGTACTGACAGTTATGGACCAATGGTGTGGCAGTACTGACAGTTATGGACCAATGGTGTGGCAGTACTGACAGTTATGGACCAATGGTGTGGCAGTACTGACAGTTATGACTCCTATCTTCCGGTTATAGGATTACCTCTCTTCCTCTTGAGCCACTGTCACCTGCTCACCTCCGTTCTGGAGGCCTGGGACAAATGGCCTGCCCTGGTTTAACTTTGCTATATTGATTTGTTGTGGACTGAGAGGACAAACTGAGCACTGCCAGAGGAGAAGCACACTCTCTGGGTTCTTTTGTGCCTTTAAATGTACATTATTCCAAAATGAACAAATGCCTTTTTGTATTACTTTGATGAACTTTTACACTGTGTACATTTTACTAATGAATAAAGAAAAGAAAGTGTTATTATTGGTTTGCTTTTAAGGATGGGGTTTAAAGCTACAACACTGCAGGGTTTATTTCTAGTGAACATTTTGACCTCACAGACATTGGAATGTGAATTTGTCAAACTGATAAAACACTTCATCCCTGTCTTTGAAATTATAATCTTTTATTTCTTCCACTTCAACTTTTTTTTACATTTTTTTTATGACAGAGCCAGATTCATATTTCTTGTGTGTAATGGTCTTTTGTCAAAAACTTTTGCACTGTTGATTAAAAAATAAATACAAAAAAATCATAAAGGGTGACATTTAAGAAAATTATTAACATTGTAAAATATTAAATTTATTCTTGTTGGTCCGTATTTTATTTGGTATTTTTATACTGGTCAATAACAATCTACTTTTTATTATTTTATATATGTTTTGTTATTTTATCAACCATGAAAAATAAATAACTGATGAATATAGGCCCATGTTCTTTTATTTTTGTGAACTTACAAATCCAGCTCTGTGCAGGGGTCACTTCTCAGCCCAGTCCAGTAGGAGGCGGTGTTGCTCCTTCAGCTGCTCAGCCAAGCGCCATTAAACAAAGAAAAGAAGAAAGAATTTATGGATGAAATAAAAAAAAGAGTCAAAAGAAAAAGTCTGTGCCTGCACCGGGGCTTTTTTCCTGCAAATGAAGTTCCTAACGGATAAATAAAATTATTTTGATTTTGATGTGATATAGATTTGCTCAGTGATAAAATAAACAACATTGTAGTGTTAAATGGCAACAGTGAAAAACTGTTTTTTAGGTGTACTGTTTTTACACCAGAAAAGTTCAGTCTAACACATAAACGGGTCAATGATCTACCAAAAAAAAAAAAGAAAAAAAAAAGGGTAACTTTATATCCAGTTTGGAGTAGATTTGACGGTCCTCCTTGTACACTTTAAAAGAGTTGTCTTTAACTTCCACAGAGTTTATTCCAAAGTTGAAAATTTGCTGTGAAAAGGCCAAACGCGGATGAGACGCTCTGATACTGTCCTCTCTGTGTCAGGGCTGTTTAAAGACCAGGAGCACTGCGTCACCTGCTGGACACACACAGGTACTACAGCCACAAATCCAGTCGGTCAGATTATTATTATATATTATTATTATTATATTATTTATTTTTTTGAGTGTTGCGTAAGAATTGTTCATTTTCTGGTGTAAACGTCAAAGAGGACGATGATTCAGAAGTGCAGTCAGATCAGAGGTTTATTCAGTATCACACAGGTGAGGTTACAGCAGCAGGCCCCGCCTCTCTCTCTCCTCTTCTCAGGTGGCCAGCATGCTGCTCCAGATGGCCTTCAGTTTACATGCATGTTTTTATCTTTTTAGCTTAAATTAATTTCTATTACATGAAATTGTTTTAACCCACGTAAATAAACAATATGAATTACAGTTTTTATCACTGAACTTGTTAGCCATGAATTTATGATTCATTAGTTTTTTTTAAATGATTAAATTATTCAATTTTTACATCACCGAATGAACAACTTATGGTTTTACCTTGCAGGTAATATAATTTGAAACTCTATTAAACTATCCCTTGAACCAGTAAACAAGGTAATATTTCCCTTTTCATAGCACCCAAAATGTGCCTGTATAACAAAAAGCATTGCACAGTTAGCGCCATTTCAGCACCAATTTACAGATTTACAATAACCAAAGATGATACCAAAACAATCCAGAGTGCTGCACTACACTGTTATGGACTTAAATATCACACAGAGTGACTTAAAGATCAGTGCAACAATATTTAAAATGGGTTTCTGCAGCTAATTAGCACCCGCGATTAGCATGCTAATTTGTTAGCTAACTACTAGCATGTTGTTGCTCTAACCCACATATTACATTTCACCTTAGCTTAAAACAACTCACCAAGATGGTGGTTTAGCATAACGCAGCAAGAAAATTGTCATGCGGTCCCTCTGCTTCGTGCTCTGATGGAAAAGACTGGAACATTCCAGCAGGACTCTGTCCATAGCCTGGATGGGCGGGACTTGCTTACTTTTTGCCCAATCAGAAGGTCATTACCAAGGTGACTGTCACGGGATGTCCACAACAACAACAACAAAAAAAGAGGATCCACACTTCCTCTTTCAAAATAAATGCATTTCAAAATAAAATAGACATCAAACTATTGAGAAATAGGGATATTTTCTCTACACCCTCCCCTGTTAAATATCACGCACGTCCCGTTGCATGTGCATCCAATAATGTGCATCTCTACTATTCAGGGAGTCTGAAAAAGCTGTACTTAACCCTTGAAACAGAGATTTTACAACAGTCACTAGGGGATTCCCCAATTCCTGATAATCAAGTCTTTTTGGTGGTTGTCTGTCCCGCTCTGACCTCCTCAAAGGTTGATTTGTACTTGGGTCATTACGGTTGTAATTCCTCAGGTAAGTCATTGGGATGGTTTCCTTGTTCCTCACCTGCCCCATCAGGAGGTTTGTCAGGTAAGGCAACTGGTTCATTATCCACAGGTTCATTAGGACTTTGGGGTGATTTGCCACCGTCAATCCCAGTAGATTCTCCATCCAGTACGTTGTCCACAGGTAAGTGATTTTCAAGTTCGGTAGGCTCAACATTTTCCTTTGATCCATTCTGTCCAGCAGAAGGTTCAGGTAAGTCACCAGTTGTTATAGATTGATTCCTCTGTTTGTGTTCCTCCATTTGATAGGTAAGTAGGTCATTGTTCGGTGGTTCCATAGTTTGTTGGGTCATATCTGTGTTCTGTGAAGGTTTAGGATATATCTCTGTCTTGGCCATATTGGTAAATCTTGTGATACTTTGACATGGGTATTCCTCATCCCATGGTATCCAAAACTCATTGTCCATTTCATGAGATTCCTCAAGATCAGTGTTTTCCGCATTAACAGTTTGACGGGTCCGGGGACGATGAACAGATTTGGGTTCAGGCGTCTCAGGTGCTGCATGCAGGAAACTACATGGGAGCAAAAGGTCTCTGTGTAGTGTACGTGAGGGACCTTCTTTTAACTCTGGTTTTACAGTATAAATGGGCAAGTCACCTGCACGTTTAAATACAATGTGGGTTTCCGCCTCCCATTTATCTGCAAGTTTATTCTTGCCACGCAGTCGCACATTTCGAACCAAAACCCTGTCTCCGGGTTCAAGTTCAGAAACAGTGATTTTGCGGTCAAATCTGGCCTTGTTTTTGTCTGCCACTTTTTGTGCACTTCTCGAAGCCAACTTGTAACTTTCCTGTAGCCGGGTTTTGAGACTTTGAACATATTGTGAATGGGACACTTTCTGACCTTCATTTAAAGGGAGTCCAAAGGCAAGATCTACAGGCAATCGGGGTTTTCTGCCAAACATTAATTCGTAGGGAGTAAACCCTGTTACGTCACTTCGTGTACAGTTATATGCATGTACTAGTGGCATAACATAATCCTTCCAGTATGATTTTTGTCTGTTGTCAAGTGTTCCTAACATGCTAAGTAACATTCGATTGAATCTTTCAACGGGGTTACCCCGTGGGTGGTATGGGGTTGTCCGTATTTTCCTGATGCCTGAAATCTCACATAGTTCCTTAATCAGTTTGGCTTCAAAATCGGGACCCTGATCACTATGAAGACGTTCTGGTATGCCATAGTGGACAATGAACTGGTCCCATAAACACCTGGCAACCGTTTTTGATTTCTGATTTGATGTTGGCATGGCGAGTGCGAATTTAGTAAAATGATCAGTCATTACAAGAATGTTACTTGTATTGCTACTATCTGGTTCCAGACTGAGGAAGTCCATGCAGACTAGCTCCAATGGTCGTGTGGTGGTTATGTTGACCAAACTAGCTGCTTTTTCAGGGGGACTCTTCCTTCGCGTACAACGATCACATGTCTTTACTTTTTGCTGAACATCTGTTGCCATCCGTGGCCAATAGAATCGTGTTCCAACAAGATCCAGTGTCCTGTCGATGCCTAGGTGACCCATATCGTTGTGTAAACTTTGGAGCACAGAAGCTCTGAGCTCCTCTGGAAGAACAAGCTGATAGGTCACCTGGTCTCTGTCTTTTCTTTTTCTGTATAACACCTCATTGTGCATCTCCAGTTGATTAAGTTCTCTGAGTAGAAGTGGGAGATCTGGTAGTTCCTTTCTGGAAGATGGTGGAGGTGTTTGACCTAGTTCAATCTGGGCAATCACTTCTCTGATAGTTGAGTCTGTTCTTTGTTTGTCTTTGAGCTCTGTGAGAGAAAAGGCAGGAATGGTTGGTAAACCATGCTGGTCCTCCAAAACATAGACGTCTGGAATGGCGTCAGCTGAGATGGTAAGTGACTCCACTAGTGTAACACCGCTGTCATTATTGTCATCTCTGATTTTAACTAGCTGGTTTTGGCATATCGCTTGGACAACATCGCAATCACCAAACTCTGTGGCATTGGTGTCAGCTAGGTGGCGCTCAACAAATTGAGTAACACGCTCCTGTTCTTTTTTGGAGAGGGCATCATTCACAAGTTCACCATGAGGGCGTCTAGACAACCCATCAGCATCTAGATTTAGTTTGCCCGCGCGATACTGAAGTTTAAAAGAATAGTTAGACAAAGCTGCAAGCCACCTGTAGCTTGTGGCGTCTAATTTAGCAGAAGTCAGTATGTATGTAAGTGGGTTACTGTCTGTGACAACAGTAAATTGGCCACCGTACAAATAATCGTGGAATTTTTCAGTCACTGACCATTTGAGTGCTAAAAATTCTAATTTATGAGCCGGGTAGCGTGACTCACTTCTCGATAACCCACGACTGGCAAAAGCTATGGCTCTAAGTTGACCCTCCTGCTCTTGGTAGAGTGCTGCGCCTAAGCCGGTGGTACTGGCATCTGTATGTAATACATAGGGCAGCCTCGGGTCTGCAAAACCAAGGATGGGGGCTGATGTAAGCCTATCAATGATAGAGTCAAAAGCTCTTGTACAGTCTGGTGTCCATCGGCTCTCAAATGGCAGCTTAGGGTCAAAATAGGTCTGGTCAGTTACTTTTGTTTTCAACTTATTGCAAAATGGTGGATACCCACGGGTCAGTTCATTGAGTGGACGTACTATGGACAAGTAACCTTTTATGAAACGTCTGTAATACCCTGAGAAGCCTAAGAACGATCTCAGTTCTTTGAGATTCTTGGGTCTTGGCCAGGTCTTTAAAGCCTGAATTTTTTCGGGATCTGTCTCAACACCGTTTTCTGAGATTACATGACCAAGGTACCGGACAGTTGTTTGAAAAAATTAGCATTTTTCTGCCGATAACTTCAGTCCATACTCCTTAAGACGGTGAAGCACCTGCATGAGTCGTTGTTCATGCTGTTCCAGAGTGTTTGAAAATATGATGAGATCGTCTAGGAAGACGAGCACTTCTTTTAAGTTCATGTCGCCAACACAACGCTCCAGGAGTCTCTGGAAGGTGCTTGGAGCATTAGTTATGCCTTGCGGCATTCTGTTGAACTCCCAGAATCCAAGTGGTGTAACAAATGCCGTCTTTTCTTTGTCTGCTTCATCAACCTCAATCTGGTAATAACCAGACTTAAGATCGAGCACTGTAAACCACTTGGATCCTGAGAGTGCCGAGAACGTTTCCTCCAGATTCGGGAGTGCGTATGAGTCTTTTATTGTTTGAAAGTTAAGTTTGCGGAAGTCTATACATAGACGCACATCGTTGTTCCGCTTCCTCACCACAACAATAGGCGACGAATAGGGCGACTGAGACTCTCTTATTACACCTGCAGCAAGCAGCTCTTGAAGATGTTTACGCACTGCCTCAAGGTCTTGAGGGTGTATTGGGCGTGCCCGATGCTTAAAGGGAGTTGGATCATGAAGTTTGATTTTGTGTTTCACTTTATTAGTACATCCGAAATCAAGATCATGGTGTGCGAACACCTCAGGGATGTCATTGAGTTGTTTGGTTATTCTCTTTTTCCACTCGGATGGTATAGGGGAGTCACCAAAGTTGAAACTCAGCTGTGTCTCTTTGTTTAAGTTTGGCTCATTTGCACCAATGACACTGTGTTGAGACAAAATACAATGGAAAGCTCCAAGCTCTGCAATAACACAGGTGGATGGAATGGTGACATCTTGGTCTGTTTCGTTGGTGATTATTACAGGGACTTTGTGGGGAGCTCGTGAGGGAAGTGTTATCAGACAACTCTTAACACAAAGGCCACCAGGCAAAGAAGACTGCGCAGGGTGTTCAACTACGGCACATGTGTCAGCTGAAGTGCAGTGAATATCTGCAAACCCCTCTAAAACTACAGTCTGCCCTGCTAGAATGACAGCGGCAGTCCTGCCTGATAAGGTAACTAACCCAATCTTCCCATCTTTGTTTTGTGTGTGTCTTAGTTCGAGGGTCTTCAGAAGTGCCCTAAAACCATAAGGACCAGGTAAATGCCCAGGGATCTTAATGTCTAAATATTTCTCATAAAGAACATCAAGTGTGTTTGTCCCCACTAACAATGGTGTCTGGCTAGTAGGGTGAACATCTGGAACAATGAGAGCTAAGGTTGGTATGTCAAACTCTACACCTAGGAAATCCTTCGGAAAGGTAATACACATCTCTATATACCCTAGGTAGGGGACAGGCTGTCCCGCAGCACCTTCTACTTCTAACAGGTTATAGAGTGGCTTAAGGTTTTGGTCTGGAGAGTTCTGTTTGTAGAATGACTCTGTGACTGTAGTCACCTGTGACCCTGAGTCAAGAAGACAGTTCACATTGACACCAGATACGCTAACTACAGCTGTGCATTTCGATCCAACTAACCCTTTTGGCAAACTATATTTTAGATGCTTGGGTCCAGACTGGTAAAGGTGAGCTTGTTGCTTGTACCTAGCCTTAGCGGGACATGATTGACTGGCTACAGTCCCCATTCGCCCCGTAACAGAGACTGCTTGTAGTTTAACTGTTCATTAGTGGCTGTAGGGTATTCAGCTTCCCATTTCCTCTGTTTCTCTTTCAACTGTTTGCGCTTCTTTGTAACTAAATCGGGGTTGGGTTTGTTCTCACAGTTTGGCTTTATATGGCCATCTTCTCCACATTGGAAACAATACCACGGTTTGGGTGGTGAACTTTGAGTTTTGACTGTTTGTTCTGTGGGTTCTTTGGTCACTTTATCTGGCATTCTTTGTTTCTCCTTTGGCTTTGCATGTGGTGCACTCTTTGAATTTTGGGCTTTTGGTTTTGGCTTGGATGTTAGTTTTACTAGTTGACTTTGGATTTCTGCAACTTGTTTTGAGAGCTCTTTAGTGATTGTGCTTAAATTGGCAATGTTGTGGTCATCGTCTGAGCAGCATTTTGCAGACTGCATGTGTGATGTCACTTTTTGCTTTGTACTGCCTAAATGTTGTCTCATGCGCATGGTTTTAGCAGCATGTTGATCTTCTTCTGTACGCAATATCAGTAGCAAGTCAGGAAAGGTTGGGGGATTTTTTTTCTTTTGTTTTAATTGAAGTGTAGTTAGGAGGGGATCATCCCAACAACCTCTACAAAACTGAGTTAGAAGTCTGTCAACATCATTGCTTGAGGCACCACCTCGCTTAACAGTGAGTGTTAAAGCTACCTGGAGATGCTGTAAGTATGATGACGGTTTCTCACCTGGGTTTTGGAATGTGTCAAGAAACTTGGCATACAGTTCTCCGCCATCCTGAACCGCTCCGTAAGCAGAATCTAATAACTGAAGATATTCGGGAGGTGAGCTGTTAGGGTTCAAATGCTTTACAACATCAGCTGCTGGGGGTAATAGGCTCTCAATAATTTTTCGTGATTGTTGTAGTTGTGAAATGGAGGGATCAGTTATGAATAGTTCAACACTAGAGCGCCATGTGTCATAATCTGGCTCGTATGCTGGTCGTGGGTCTTTGCCAGAAAAAGCTCTGAGCCTTTGAGGAGACTGTGGCACTGAATAATCATCTCTTTTTACAATGTGCTCAACCACCACACGCTGCACTTCTAGCGGATTTAGATCATCTGCAGAGAGGGCTGGTATATTATGAGCTGGGCGACTTACAGTGGGGTGAGATGGATTGTCTAGTTTTTGTTGTGCACCTCTAATGCTAGATTCAACTGCAGAGGGCTGAGGTTCAACCAATGGAGATTCAGGTGGATTGTCAGGTAAGCCCATTTGTTCCGATGAGTCATCTACAAGCTCTCTGATTGAGTCATTAATTTGAGACATCATGTCTTTTAGGACGTCTGCATAGTCCCTCCCACTCATCTTAGCTAGGTTTTTAAGATCACTGAGATGGGAATGACACAACAAAATCCTAACACTTAGAGTGTAAACACTGGCAAGAGACTGCAGTTTATATCTAATCCCTCTATCAGACACATGAGTACATGGCAATGGGCCGAGAGCTTCTACAGCAGCTCCTGAATTGTATTCAACAATAAGACTCTGGAAAAACTCTGAAGTACGGTCATCTACTGGTACAACTCTTGAGACTGACCCATACTGCTTTAAAAACTCAATCACTTCATCATTATGCTCATCTCCAGCTAGTCCACTCACTATCACCGCATTTGGGACTTTCACTGATTGCTGCTGAATAATGTCCATTTTTGGTATTTGGGCAAGAGTTAATATAACCGATACCTCCTGGCTGGCTCGCCAAATTTTTCTGTAACCCTCTTCTCAAGACTATGGACTTAGCTATTAAGGGTTATGGACCAGTGCCTAGATTCGAAAGAGGTATTGTAAGATATGGGTGAAGTGCAATGGAATAACTGGAGCCAAGATGATAAACAAGAACAATTATTATTTTGCAAAGAGAATAAAAATAAAATGATATTACAACTTAACAAGCCGGCATTCTCTAAAGTTTACATCCATTTCAATACCCCAGTCCTGTATGTCTTTTTAGTCCTATTCAGTTTCCAGTTTTGTTTAGTCCTACTCAGTTTCCTTTTTGGATTCAGTTAGTGTTCAGATTTCCGTGGCAGTTGTGTGGTTACCACAATGTTGGTTCAGTACTGCAGGGGCAATAGTGGTTCTCCGATCAGAGATTCCTGTTCCGGGCTTAGGCTCGCCATCTTCATCCAGTCCATTCTATCTGGAGGTTTTCTGAACCAGCAAAAGAACCTAGCCTGCATAACAATAATGCAATTATTGTATACAGCTAAGGATTAATCCATTTTCTTTCACAATCAAGTACCTTAGCTACAGCTAATACATTTATACATCATTTGTCCAAAATGCCTTTCTTACAGTATACATACAGTACCTTCATTTCACATGCATGTTTTTATCTTTTTAGCTTAAATTAATTTCTATTACATGAAGTTGTTTTAACCCACGTAAATAAACAATATGAATTAGTTTTTATCACTGAACTTAGCCATGAATTTATGATTCATTAGTTTTTTTTAAATGATTATTCAATTTTTACATCACCAAATGAACAACTTATGGTTTTACCTTGCAGGTAATATAATTTGAAACTCTCATATTAAACTATCCCTTGAACCAGTAAACAAGGTAATATTTCCCTTTTCATAGCACCCAAAATGTGCCTGTATAACAAAAAGCATTGCACAGTTAGCGCCATTTCAGCACCAATTTACAGATTTACAATAACCAAAGATGATACCAAAACAATCCAGAGTGCTGCACTACACTGTTATGGACTTAAATATCACACAGAGTGACTTAAAGATCAGTGCAACAATATTTAAAATGGGTTTCTGCAGCTAATTAGCACCCGCGATTAGCATGCTAATTTGTTAGCTAACTACTAGCATGTTGTTGCTCTAACCCACATATTACATTTCACCTTAGCTTAAAACAATAATAATAATAATAATAATTCATCGAATTTATATAGCGCTTTTTTGGACACTCAAAGACGCTTTACATACACACACGCACAAAGAAAAAAAAAAAAACGTTTATGAAAAGGCAAGATTGAACAGGTGAGATTTTAGCTTTGATTTGAAATTTGGTAGAGAGTCCGAATTCCTGATGTGTTGTGGGAGTGAGTTCCAGAGGACAGGGGCAGCTGCAGCGAAGGCTCTGTCGCCCATGGTTCGGTGCCTTGTCCTGATGATGGGAGTGAGGAGATCAGTGTCTGCTGATCTGAGGCGGCGGGTGGGACAGTGTTGGCGGAGGAGATCGGTAAGGTAAGGAGGAGCTAGGTTATGGAGGGACTTGTAGGTGATGAGAAGAACCTTGTATTGGATACGGTATTGTATGGGGAGCCAATGGAGCTGTTTAAGGACGGGGGTGATGTGGTCTCTGGGGCGGGTGTGGGTGAGTAGGCGGGCAGCAGAGTTTTGGATGTGTTGCAGTTTCTGAAGGTGGGTGGAGGGGCGACCATATAAGAGACTATTGCAGTAGTCAAGTCTGGAGGTGATGAAAGCATGGATTAGGACTTCTGCGGTAGGTTGTGAGAGGGAGGGGCGGAGACGTGCAATATATAAAATATATAAATATATAAAAACAACTCACCAAGATGGTGGTTTAGCATAACGCAGCAAGAAAATTGTCATGCGGTCCCTCTGCTTCGTGCTCTGATGGAAAAGACTGGAACATTCCAGCAGGACTCTGTCCATAGCCTGGATGAGCGGGACTTGCTTACTTTTTGCCCAATCAGAAGGTCATTACCAAGGTGACTGTCACGGGATGTCCACAACAACAACAACAACAAAAAAAGAGGATCCACACTTCCTCTTTCAAAATAAATGCATTTCAAAATAAAATAGACAAACTATTGAGAAATAGGGACATTTTCTCTACTGGGTTACACTATGCTACCTGGCAGGGGCGTGGCCAAACGGTTTAAAAATCAGGCCTTCTGCACCCACCTGGTCTCTGCTCGCCACAGCCTGCTCACCTGCAGCCACCTTTTCCTTTGTTGGTGCACTTATTTTGTTTGTTTCACTTTAGTTTTCACATCCAACACTTACACTCACTATTGATGTTACAGATTGCCCATATAGGCCACACTTTTATCTTGTTTAATATAATTTGGTCACGTTTCTTTAATAAATTACTATTTAATTGGCATACATCCTGTTCAGGTCTTGTTTGTCGAGCCTTATACGAGCCAGGCTTGACAATAGTTTGTATATTGTGTATGACGATCTCAGCAGAGCGTTATCTTCTTTGTCTCCCACGCATCGGGCTGGGCCACAGGGGTTCACACCTGCAGCCTTGAGTCTGATAACTTTGTAGCAGCTTTGTTTGTTGTGTGTGCAATTTTATAAATGAACAATGCACCCAACTGTAAGCTGACCTTACAGTGGAAAAACATGACATAAGACCCAACTATTATTACTAATGTTGAGCCGTTATTAACCTTAGCAGTAGTACATCAAAATATAAGTTTAATGGTAATACGCAAAGCTTTATATAGAAATATTCAATAGTTGATTTAGGAAGATGGCATAATTCTGTGATAGTTTGTAATGACTGGAGGTGCAAGGAAGAGACGTGTTCTAAACTAAAGGTTAAGGTGCACAGTGTCCAAAAATGTGCAAATGATTAATTGTTTACTAGAATTTGTACATTTGTTTAAGGCAGGGGTGTCTGTTGAGGCGCTTTGTGTTGGTAAGGTAGGCACGCATGCTGTAGAGGTGTAGGAACAATAGCTATTGTGGTGTATCAAAAAAAAAGAGTTGAAAACGTCTTTAGAGTGTCCTGACGAATGTCATCAATTTATTGTAAAATAAGCACACACAAAAAAAAGCAAACAAACTTACAAAATGAACTTGTCCCAGCGTTTCCCATAAGCATGGTCTAAACCGTATGCCACTACCAGCGCCACACCTGTACCTAATTGGCGTGGCTTTTAAATCTGTGGGCCGCTCCCAGAGTGCCTCTGATTGGCTCCACCAGTGTCTAAACCTGTTTTATTGAAGGTCAAAAAATATCTGCAGAGGAGGGCCCAGAGCCGGCCCTAGCTCTGTTGGAGCCCAAGGCAAGATTTTAAATAAGAGCCCCCTCCTACAGCACGACCACTAAAAACAAAGCATTTGATAAACTTTAGTGAGCATTAACTTAAACTTCTCTGTGCGGCGCCTCCTAAACTGTGAGCTGTGCCAGGGGCCGGCTCTGGGAGGGCCCCTCACTGCAGGTGACATGTGTGGGGTACCTGATAAATCTTTCTTTCTCCAAAGTGACCCACACATTAACTCGGGCTTGGAACCGGCCCATAGCGGAAATCTTTTGGCCTAAATACTAATTTACATTTTTCAGGTCCATCCCACACAGACATGAAGTTTTTCACCCACTAATAGGTAAACTAGCTTCCATCTTAAGGCAATAACAGCTGCATTAATCCAGAGCGTTTTGATCGTAAAAGTAAAGTATGGTTTGAATATAACACATGGTTTTTAATGCCTGGTTTATAAATACTCAAATCACTCATAGTTTGTTTACAGAAGTCCATTATTAGTGGAGTTTGGCAAACTTTTTTCCCCACATGTACGCCAGCATCACATGATTAACCCGAATCACTGTCTCATGAATAGGTTGCACTGTTAATAAATAATAATTATTAATTATATTCAGTTAAATAATTAAATCAATCTTTTTGGGCCATATGTTATTTAGTATTTTTAAACCGAGGGCAGAGTGGTCAATAACAACATACTTCTCTTTATTACTATATGTTTGTCTCTGTCTAATAGGGAAGCACATCAATGGCCAGTGTGAAACCTGTGGAAAGGAAGAAACTGTGCACCATGTTCTGTTAGAGTGTAGCAGGTTTGCAGAACACAGAAGAGACATTTTTCTACAAATATTTGACCTGGAGTTTAAGTCAATCTCACTGAAGACCTTACTTGGACCATCTGTACACCAGCAAGAAGCGCATAAAGCAGTGATGAACTTTTTCTTTGCCTCTGGGCTGAACCGCAGACTGTGATTGGAGCAGAGTGTAATACCCCCTTTTAACAGTGAGGGGCAGCAGTGCGCCTTTGGCGTGTAGACTGCCGGAGAGGACAAGAAGAAGAAGAAGAAGAAGAAGAAGAAGGAGGAGGCGGCGTCAGAGCTGTGTTAGCGGTGGTTAGCTCCGAGCTAAAGCTAAAAGCAGTTTGTAAAAATGTCTAAAGGCCAAACGCTGAGAGCTTTGGTGAATGAGCGGCTGACTGCGGCTGCTGAAGACATATTTGCGCTGTTTGAAAGAACAATAGCGGAGTATGAGGAGGAACTGTGTCGCTCAAAAGAGGAGAACGAGAGAAAACAGCAGCTCCTGGACTCTGTTCTGAGCCCACGAGTCCTGGTCCACAGAGCAGGTTGGTTCTCTTTACTTCTACAGTCAGTGCTCGGGGCAGACCTCAGTGCGCGGGGGATTCTGGGAGCTTTACTGTTCTCTCTGTGCGGCGCTAACGAGGCTTTCTCTGTGATGAGTGTTTTAGCGTCTGCAGAGTCTCCACAGTCAGTATTTAAGCTGTAAAAACTGTACTCAGGTCAGAGGATTGTTACTTCACAATAATATTACTCAAGTAGAAGTAAAAAGTATGTTTTGATAAAACTGCTCTCAGAACAGTTATATCTCGGCCTCTGCTTGACTCTAATTTCTCTTTAAAACCCACATACAATCCAAAACAAATGAAACTCCCTCTCGTCTGAAAATACTCCATCAGTCAAATAGTTTTAATGTTTAGGTTCAGAAAAGATATTTTCTAAAATGTTACACATTCTTAATTATACAGCAGTGATATTGTTGAAGTTTAGTTGATTTTGTGAACTGGTGCAAAGTTCTGGTTTTTGTTAAGTATCAGAGGCCCTCACGTCCTGGTTCACTGCTGGGGGAGGGAGAGAAGAGTAAATCTGTCTGTGAAACATTCTTCTGGGAGGCCTCTGTCTTCCTCTCTTGGTGAAAGAACCATGTGTAAAAAAGAGAATTAAAACTGCAGGCAGTGATAAAGGGCCCTCACAGCCCTTGCGACTGCAGAAGGACACGCTTTATTGGGACGGCTGCATCACCAAACCATGGCTGGATTTGAAGCGTATGACTAATGCTGTGTTCATGATACATCGGAATCTTGGAAGTTCTGACTTTAAAAAGCCGACTTCAGAAAAATGTCCGTTCATGAGATCAGCTCGAAAAACATGAGGATCCTCACAATAACAACAAAAGAATATTTGCATTTCCATGTTGTTGAATACTGAACAAATAAATACATCATTAGAACTGCTTGATGTGGTACAGAGTTATATCATGGGATGTTTCTATTTTTATTTTGGTCGTTCAGTGATAAATAAACAGTCAAAGATGACACTGATAACTTCATTCACTAAAAAAGATAAGTATATTTTTGCACACAAGTGTGAGATCTCTTGTTTAAAAAGACTTTCCCCGTTAGTAACCACACTGTGCTCCTGTCACAGAGGGAGTCTCCAGGATTGTGACGTCAACTCGGGAGCTCGGAGTCTAACACTTTTGCCCGAGTTTCTGAGCAAAAATCCTGACCCAAAAAGGTGTTCAAGGCCATTTTTCCAAGTTGGAGATCAAATTTTCCAAGATTCCGATGTATCATAAATGCAGCATTATTTCACAAGTTTGTGCTGTGGCTCTGCTAAAATGGTTGGAGATGGGTGTGGTCCTCATAGACGTTTTACTCAGGGTCACATGATGGATAAGTGTACCCTCCTATCTCCTAATGTAATTTGATTTTCCAGGGGTCGCCACTGAGCCATTGTGTAACAAAGTTTCTTGTCGACTTTGTGTAAATTTAATTTTTGCCAAGCTTGAATTCCGTGCCATTTTTCAGGAGTTTTTGTGGAGTTTAGTGTCTGAAATGCAGTTTGCTTGATGGAAAAACAATAATAAAAAACTAGTTACAATAGGGTTACAATATTTTAATCACACTTCAGGACCCTCTCAGAGATTTTCTGATGGATATTATTTACCAAAACCCCACCGCGACCCATCTGTTTCCACTTAATGATATATAAATATACAACAGTGTGTTATAGTCTCTGTTATAGTCAGTGTCTTTCTCTTGTAACACTGGAGCCACCAGGACTGTCCAGGTTTCTGGGGTAAGGAAACTATCAAAATAGATGTGCATGTAAAAGTGAAATGCGTATATATTTGTCCATAATTGTGCATAAAATAAATTTTGTAAATTATTGTACAAGAGAATACAAATCCAAAAATTACAACATTACATATTTGCAAATACAAAATACAGTTTTTGGGTTTGCGGTTCATTTGTTGTGAATTCAACTTACAATTTTACGCTTGGTACTGCTCTCTTGAGAATACGAAACTCAGCCGTCAAGAAACTATCAAAATTACGTCATGGCCTCACAGGCGCTCACAGCGCTCACAGGCGCTCACAGACATTATGTATCGAGCAAGCAATCATGGATTCTCAAACTGGAGGTTGCCTGCTATCCCAGAATGCTTTGCGGTGGCAGCCGTGGTGGAGGAGAAAGTCCACAGCGGTAAGTTTAAAGTTGAAATATTACTGCTGTCTTGGCACGAAATTAACTTTTAAGATGATTTGAGGCGAGAAGTTTATCATTTTAATCTTAAATCTGCGCTCTAATCTTAAAGATAGTCCCTAACTGAGAATTTAGTTCCGACGTTGACGGGCCGGCTGGACCCAGCGCCCCTCACTAGCTAGCGGCACTCAGAGCTAACTGTACCCGGCTCTAAACAGCCGAGTCCGGCCAGTCGTTTCGAAATGTGCCGCTGCCTCTGGCGGTCTTTTTAGTGGTAAAAAAATAATTTTTAAGTTTGTTTTTGTATTTGTTGTGGGCTATATTTGTTGTATATCAAAAATATTAAGTAAATATTTTATATTAACTAAATATTTCTCTCAAAATTATAGGTTCAAGGTAAATTAAGGCAAAATGTGTTATGTATAATATTTTGTTCATCTATTCTCTTTTGTTTTGTTATGAGTAATATTATTTGTTATAAAAAGACTAATGTTTAAATTTCAATCAGGGACGACAGAAGAAACCCAGGTCTACACTGACGAGAGGCCAGTGGCTCTTGACGGGAAAAAGAAACTCAAAACCAGGCTGGAAGAAAGCACTGACTGTTGTCCTAAAGATGGTGGAAAATACAAGGTAAGTGGCTTGTTTTACAGCTCTCTATTACAACGACAGAGTCATCCTCACATTGCTGCAAACAAACAAATAGCATGTGACAAATGAAGTATGACTATGATTAAAATGAATATCCTTTCTGCAATCGACCCACAAAGACAGGGGTAGAGCCTGGCAGTGAGACGATGGGACATGAGGGAGAGGAGAGGAACAGAAGCAGGGACACTGAGGCTGTGATAGTTCACACAGCTCAGATCAGAGAGGAGCAGAATTACAAACTTAGTTCAAAATCTTTAATTAAAAATTCTTCATGTGCAATACCAAGGGAGGTTTGATTTTTGTAAACAAAAGCAATGTTATCTAAAGCAAGCGACACAGACTTTAACAGTTTAATGAACATTTATTTTAATTACTGAAAAGTTGCTAACTGTAGTGATGTTTTCTCAGACATGCAGGCAACTCTGAAGATGGTCGGTGTGGCTCAGAGACAGTTCTGGAGAGCTCCCAGTCTTCAGCTGCAGCACCTTCCTGTCCTCTCCTGGTCCTGCTGCTGCTTCACCTAAACTCTCTACGCAGCTGTTGTAGGTGTGCAGCTGGTTCCATGAGTTTAGGAGAGAACCTGAGATGGATCTGCCATTGTGTCTTCAGAGCACCAAAGGTACGCACTCTAATGGTACGTTCACACCGGACGCGAATCAGGCGTCAGGCGCGAGTGATTACCATGTTAAGTCTATGGAAAGCCGCGTTCAGGCGCGAACAAGCGTCCTGCGGCGCGAATGGCGCGACGCGAATCAAGCGAAACCCGCGAATTGAGCGTTTGACACGTGAGTCCCGCGAATAGGCGGAGAGGTGAATCGGCGTTGGACGCGAACAACGCCGATTCGCGTCCAACGCTCTGGTCGCGGAAGTTGAAAAATTTGACCTTCTGCGAACATTCACGGCGCGTTAACCAATCAGGGACCTGCTGTAGCAGTGACGTGGTTACGTACGACGTAACAGGAGGGGATCCCTGCCTCTGAGATCCAGCAAAACAATCATCGAGGCTTCAGAGTGAACCCGGAGATAAAAGCTGCAGCCTACAGCAGCTCTTCTACTTTTATGAAGACAGGAAACAAAAACAGCCCTGATAGAAAACACTATAAATAAAATAAATATGGCTGTTTAGCTCTGTGTGAGTGTGGTTATAGCTGTTATCTGTGATACAAGCCTGTGACAGAGGCTCACTCTGATCATCGTGACATCAAGAACACACAATTAAATACAATTAAATATAAAGGGGGTTAACTTTACCAAAACAGCCTATTGAGATGTGCTCGTTATATTAGCAGTTATTGCACTCTCCAGAACAACAGAAAATACAGAGCCTGGGACTAGACCAGACCCCAAAACCACAAGAGAGAGCTAATGTACAAGAAATAACCCCAGACTGTCTCAGCTCTGTCTCTGGGGTTAATGCTGCTGTACAGCAGCAGTGTCCTGGGGAGAGGTCCCCGCAGCCTCACGGCACACAGGAGACCAAACCCAGACAGGCTCAGTTGGGAGTAGCCCTAGCGGCCATGCCCCTCATTTGACACGAATGAAGCGTCCAATTCGCCTCATTCGCGCGAATGACGCGAGTGAATTCAAAATGGTCACGCGTCCAACTAGACGCGAATGACGCGAATTTGACACCTGATTCGCGTCCGGTGTGAACGTACCATAACACTGCTGGCCTTTGTGTGGTGTTGTAGCGCGCCTCCACTTGTCCTGTACTAAATACAAAAAATGTTCACTGTTTAAAAATTATGATTATATTATACAGTAATCCAAGTATGAATTTTGTGTGTCATTGTAGGTGTAACTTACTGGTTTCAGGCTGACGGTATGGGGTCATTACATTGATGACGTCCTGGAGGCACAGGTACCCCCCTCTCTCTGAGCAGGAGGCCTGGTGAACAGTGAAGGACAGGTGTCGTACACAGATCCCGCGGCTGTGAATGCCCCTCTGCATTACACACACTCTGCAGGATTATGGAGGGGAAATGTCTTCATGTAACATCTCTCTTCTGTGGTTCTGCAGTAGGGATGGCCTCGCGTGGCACCTGTTGATGGCACCGACAGCACAGGGGACGGTGCCTTGTGCCCAGCAAACACTGTCTTCACCTGCTCCACTTCATCCTCTTTGGGTAAATAAGGAAGAGGGGTCATCGATGATCCTGCAGACTGCAGCCGCTGCTGTGGCAGGACGTAGGAGACTACACAGGCCAGGAAACAGTGACCAGCGCCTCATCTGTATGGGTTTATCTGTGGGGCTTCCCATGGAGGAGCAACTGAAGCAGCAAGTGTAAGCTGGGTCAGGACGGCCTGAAGGAAGGTTTCATGTCACCAGAGGTGGAAGACCTACTCAACTTCTTTACTTAACTACTTACTTTAAGTAAAATTATTTCGCACAGATTCAAGATACAGTTCATGAATGTTTTAAATGTGAGGGATTTTGCTGAAGGTCTTCAGTCTTTATTATTCTGATGTTTCTAAAGGAGTATTACTTTACTGCATCTTTTGTATTTAAGTACTGTGTGTCTGCAATGAGGGTACAACAAAAACACATGATTTTAAACCAAACCTCAAATTATTTTGTACTTCAAACTAACTCATAAATGTAGTGGAGTAAAAAGTACAGACACTTGGTCAAAAATGTAGTAAATTAAAAGTATCTCTTGTAAATTTTACGTAAGTTACATGAAAATTGTGCTTAAGTAAAGTAACAAAGTACTTTGTTGCACTCCACCACTGCAGGTCACCTCCAGATGAGAAAAATGCCCAGATTACCCCACTGTAGTTCACCAACACAAAGCTTGCTAAAGGCCCATGTCTCCTGTTTTCTATTGCCTTTCATATTTCTTTTCATGTGACTGAATACATTTCCTTGTCTACATATCTGAGTGGTTACTCTTTCTTTTATTAAAATATGATTCTGTAGAGTTTTTGTAATTGTATGGGGGTTTAGCTAATATCAACAATGAATGTTGGGTTTAGGATAATAAACCTGTCAGATGTTGTGTAATGTAGCTGTGGATATAATTTACCTGATACATAAATAATTTATTAGTGTAATGCTCAGAACTTACTTCCCAGTGCTGTGGAACTCTGCTGTTGCTGATGTATATTTTACATTAAATGTTCATTCTGTTTATTTGTAAAATACCTTGATGTTTAGAGACAGAACATTACCGCTGCTGTGTTACATACGTAATTATTATAATTATCATATTAAGTGTTGAAAGAAAACTAATCTGCAAATAAGATATGAAAAAAAAAAGCTATTGATAAAGCTCTGAGCATTTCCCGGTCCTCCTCCGCTGCATCAGAGCTCTTTTGACTTGTCTTCGCCTGGGCCCTGGGCCCTGGGGTAAAGGTGAGCGGCGGCGAGAGCAACAACTCCGCGGACCACAACAAACTCTAAAGTAACACTCCAGCTGGGACGTCCCACAGTCCCGTCTCCCATTAATGTAGTTTTTATTGCTACAATTGCTGCCACAGTTTGAATTCATAATCAGTTCAAAATACGACAATGCATTTCTTTTATAAAATTTAAAATAGCATGTATTATAATATAATATAATAGTAATATACATTATTAAAATATTTAAGATACAAACTAGTTTAAAGCTTTATGCTGTATAATTATTTTAACGCAGTATATAATTTTATTATTACGAGAGAAAAAGACGAGCTGCGCGGTGACGTCATCAAGCGCTGCTGTTCCAATTCACAAGAAACCGTTCTCTGTGCTCCCCAAGTCTGTACTTACCTAGAACACAAGTCTGTACTTACCTAGAACACAAGTCTGTACTTACCTAGAACACAAGTCTGTACTGGCCTAGAACACAAGTCTGTACTTACCTAGAACACAAGTCTGTACTTACCTAGAACACAAGTCTGTACTTACCTAGAACACAAGTCTGTACTTACCTAGAACACAAGTCTGTACTTACCTAGAACACAAGTCTGTACTTACCTAGAACACAAGTCTGTACTGACCTAGAACACAAGTCTGTACTTACCTAGAACACAAGTCTGTACTGACCTAGAACACAAGTCTGTACTGACCTAGAACACAAGTCTGTACTTACCTAGAACACAAGTACGGACTTACCTAGAACACAAGTACGTACTTGCGTTCTTTGGTATTGAGAAACGGCCCAGGTTTCGTTCCGCGTCTGTATTAGTTTCTTCGGCCATGTTGGCTTGGCGCCCTGAAAACTTTTAATAATAATTATAATAATAATAATATTTATTTGTATAGCACCTTTCTTAACATTGTTACAAAGTGCTTTACAGTGCAAAATGCATAAAAACCCATAACAGACCCTTCAAGTAAAAATTCAATAAAAAAGACAATAGAACACGATTAGAATGAAACAATATAAAAACATAATTGACAGAACGTTAAAAACACAAATCAAACAATAAAACAATAAAATCAGGTAATATCAAATGCCTTTCTAAAATAGAAAGTTTTTATATGCTTCTTAAAATTATTGAGACATCTGATGTGCCTGAGTTCTGGGGTGAGTGCATTCCAGAGCGAGGGAGCCCGAACTGCAAATGCCCGGTCCCCTTTAGTGGCTCGCTGGGTGCATGCACTAAGCCAGTTTCAGAATCCATGATTGCTTGCTCGATACATAATGTCTGTGAGTGAGCGCCTGTGAGTGAGCGCCTGCGAGTGAGCGCCTGCGAGTGAGCGCCTGCGAGTGAGCGCCTGCGAGGCCATGACGTAATTTTGATAGTTTCTTGACGGCTGAGTTTCGTATTCTCAAGAGAGCAGTACCAAGCGTAAAATTGTAAGTTGTATTCACAACAAATGAACCGCAAACCCAAAAACTGTGTTTTGTATTTGCAAATATATAATGTTGTAATTTTTGGATTTGTATTCTCTTGTACAATAATTTACAAAATTTATTTTATGCACAATTATGGACAAATATATACACTTTTACATGCACGTCTATTTTGATAGTTTCCTTACTTCATAGAAACTTTCTTCCTAATTTCATTTTCTCATGTTTGGTGCACTCTTGTAATCGTGAGCAGGTAAAAGGTCTGGACTCGATTCCAGGTTTGGCATTTGCATTTGAAAGCTGTTGCTGTGAACCCACAACATTCAGTCTCAGTGGAAGTGAACCAGATCATCCTTTGGCTGAAACAAAATGGTGAAGAAAAAACCCTTCATAACATCCACTTCAGACTCTTCAGGAAGTAGGTCTATCAGTGTCTAAGTCCACTGTAAAGAGAAGTTTTCATGAGAGTAGTTTTAAATCAACAAAATTTGTATGACATTTATTCAACTAAAACTAGACTAAAAGTAAAAAGAATGACATGACTAAATCCTAACAAATGTCAGTGTCTCTGTGTCAGCCCTGAGACTAACGAGTCTCTGTCCAGGACGTTCCTTGCCTAAAGCCTGTGGGACAGGCTCCAGTACCCGTGACCTGTAACTTGAAGAACATGAAGAGGATGAATGAATGAACTGTGCAATATATCAAAAGATTTCTAAAGATGCATCTACAGTCTGTCAGTGCTGATGTGCCTGTCTCGTGCCGTAGTTGGGACAGACTCCAGCGCCTGGCCTCTGTAAATAATAATCAGTGGTTTAATTGTGTGATCTTTACATTTTCTCCTGCAGATGTCCAGAATTACTCCTGCAGTCATGACCTCAGTCTGAACCAGGAAATCACAGAGACACCACAAACTAAAGAGGAACCAGAGGAACAGAGCATCAAACAGGAGGAAGAGCAGCTCCCAGAGTTCATTATTGTCTCTGTAAAGAGTGAAGCACAGTCCTCACTTCAACAAAGACAAACTGAGCACAGAGAGGAAACACAAGGAGAGGACTGTGGACGAGCAGAAGCAGACACCAGCTTAGACCCACATGGACATTTACACTCAGAGACTGAGGGACAAACTGACAACTCTTCTGACACTGACAATGATGAAGACTGGGAACCTCCAGCCAGCAGTTCAACTCAACAGATGGAGACAGAGGCTGATGGAGACGACTACAACCAAGTCCAGATAAAAGACAGAAGTACAGCTGCACAAAACTCAGGTCTGTTCACCAAATACAAGTCTGCACCAGAGACTGGTGACACTGTAAAAGATGGTGACAAATCAGGAACTGATGTAGGAGGTAAAGCCAAAAAACATGAGTGCTCTGTTTGTAAAAAGACATTCACAACTAAACAGAGTTTACAAAGACACACAAGTGTTCATTCAGAAGAGAAACCTTACAGCTGTTCAATCTGCAGGAAATCATTTGTGTTGAAGTTTTATCTTCAAAGACATAGCATAATTCACACAGGAGAGAAACCTTACAGCTGTACAGTCTGTGAGAAAGTATTTAGTACGAAGAGTGATCTCAAAGTACATATGAGAACACATACTGGAGAGAAACCTTACAGCTGTTCTGTCTGTGAGAAAGTATTTTCCTTTAGGAGTAATCTCAAAGAACATATGAGAACTCACACTGGAGAGAAACCTTACAGCTGTTCAACCTGTAAGAAAAGGTTTTCAGATAGCTCTAAACTGAGAAGACATATGAGAACTCACACTGGAGAGAAACCTTACAGCTGTTCAACCTGTAAGAAAAGGTTTTCAGGTAGCTATCAACTGAAAAGACATATGAGAAATCACACTGGAGAGAAACCTTACAGCTGTTCAGTCTGTAAGAGAGGGTTTGCAGCAAGCTGGGCCCTCAAAGTACATATGAAAACTCATACTGGAGAGAAACCTTATACCTGTTCAGTCTGTAAGAAAACATTTGCTTATACAAGTACTCTCAACATGCATATGAGAAATCACACTGGAGAGAAACCTTACAGCTGTTCAGTTTGTAAGAGAGGGTTTGCAGCAAGCTGGACCCTCAAATTACATATGAGAACTCACACAGGAGATAAACCTTACAGCTGTTCAGTTTGTAAGAAAACATTTGTTCAAAAGGGTCATTTCAAAGCACACATGACAACTCACACAGGTGAGAAACCTTACAGCTGTTCAGTTTGTAAGAAAACATTTGCGTATACAAGTACTCTCAACATGCATATGAGAACTCACACTGGAGAGAAACCTTATAACTGTTCAGTCTGTGAGAAAACATTTGCTCATACAAGTACTCTCAACATTCATATGAGAACTCACAATGGAGAGAAACCTTACAACTGTTCAGTCTGTGAGAAAACATTTGCTCATACAAGTACTCTCAAAATTCATATGAGAACTCACACTGGAGAGAAACCGTACAGCTGTTCAGTCTGTAAGATACCATATGCCTCTATGAGTAATCTCAGAAAACATATGAAGACTCATACTGGAGAGAAACCTTACAGCTGTTCAGTCTGTAAGAAAACATTTGCTTGCAGAAGTTATCTCAAACATCATATGAGAACTCACACTGGAGAGAAACCTTACAGCTGTTCAGTCTGTAAGAAACCATTTGCCTTTATGAGTAATTTCAGAAAACATATGAAGACTCACACTGGAGAGAAACCTTACAGCTGTTCAGTCTGTAAGATACCACTTGCCTCTATGAGTAATCTCAGCAGACATATGAAGAGTCACACAGGAGAGAAACCATAGCTGTACAAATGTGATTCAGTGAAAGTTCTCAAGCCATACAGATGTCCAGTCTGAAATATTTTTTTACAAATGTAAGGAAGCAACATGCGTGTACACAAGAAATCTCTCCATTTCTGTCAAATTGTTCTTGAGCAATTTATAGAAGCATGGGAAGATGTCTGTTTGCATTATCTTGGTTTATGGACCAAAGGTGTGGCAGTACTGACAGTTATGGACCAATGGTGTGGCAGTACTGACAGTTATGGACCAATGGTGTGGCAGTACTGACAGTTATGGACCAATGATGTGACAGTACTGACAGTTATGGACCAATGGTGTGGCAGTACTGACAGTTATGGACCAATGGTGTGGCAGTACTGACAGTTATGGACCAATGGTGTGGCAGTACTGACAGTTATGGACCAATGGTGTGGCAGTACTGACAGTTATGGACCAATGGTGTGGCAGTACTGACAGTTATGACTCCTATCTTCCGGTTATAGGATTACCTCTCTTCCTCTTGAGCCACTGTCACCTGCTCACCTCCGTTCTGGAGGCCTGGGACAAATGGCCTGCCCTGGTTTAACTTTGCTATATTGATTTGTTGTGGACTGAGAGGACAAACTGAGCACTGCCAGAGGAGAAGCACACTCTCTGGGTTCTTTTGTGCCTTTAAATGTACATTATTCCAAAATGAACAAATGCCTTTTTGTATTATTTTGATGAACTTTTACACTGTGTACATTTTACTAATGAATAAAGAAAAGAAAGTGTTATTATTGGTTTGCTTTTAAGGATGGGGTTTAAAGCTACAACACTGCAGGGTTTATTTCTAGTGAACATTTTGACCTCACAGACATTGGAATGTGAATTTGTCAAACTGATAAAACACTTCATCCCTGTCTTTGAAATTATAATCTTTTATTTCTTCCACTTCAACTTTTTTTTTTTTTTTTTTTTTTTATGACAGAGTCAGATTCATATTTCTTGTGTGTAATGGTCTTTTGTCAAAAACTTTTGCACTGTTGATAAAAATAAATACAAAAAATCATAAAAGGTGACATTTAAGAATATTATTAACATTGTAAAATATTAAAATTATTCTTGTTGGTCCGTATTTTTTTTTGGTATTTTTATACTGGTCAATAACAATCTACTTCTTTTTACTTCTGTTCTTCAATGCTTTTGTATTATTGTTTAATATATAAAACCTTCATAAATAAAGTTTTTCAAAAAATACTTCACTTTATTATTTTATATACTGTATGTTTTGTTATTTTATCAACCATGAAAATAAATAACTGATGAATATAGGCCCATGTTCTTTTATTTTTGTGAACTTACAAATCCAGCTCTGTGCAGGGGTCACTTCTCAGCCCAGTCCAGTAGGAGGCCTTGACGCTGAGAAGGCATTCGACCGAGTGGACTGGGCTTTCCTACAGCATACTCTTAGACAGATGGACTTTAATGATATTTTTCTTAAATGGGTTCAAACTTTTTATAAATCCCCCAGGTCTAGAGTGCGGGTCAATGGCCACTGCTCTGAGTTTTTTTGCTCTTGGACGTGGTACGCGACAAGGAGATGCTTTGTCACCCTCGTTATTGCATCAGTATAGAGCCGCTTGCAGAATTAATTAGGTCTAACCCTCTTATTCAAGGAATATGTGATGAAGCAAATGTCCAACACAAAATGTCACTATTTTGCTGATGATATACTAGTATTTTTAAAAATCCTAGTACTTCTGTCCCCGCTCTCCTCAATTGTCTAATGAATATAGTATGGTATCGGGGTATAAGGTCAATACAAACAAATCAGAGGCTATGATGATTGTGGGAGATTGGCCTTCCCAGTTGGATGATCTGGTCTCTTTCAAAAATCTAAACATGGGTTTAGATATCTTGGAGTAATTCTTACCCCTAAAATAAGCCAGCTGTACTCCTCTAATTATGAAAAACTTATAAAAGAAATTAAAACAGACTTAAATAGATGGGATATGCTTCCACTCTCACTCCTGGGACGGACTGAATGTGTAAGAATGAATATCTTACCAAGATTACTATCCTATTTCAGTCCCTCCCAGTCTTCGTATCACAGTCTACATTTAAGCTTTTAGAAAACTTATATCAAAATTCATCTGGCAGAATAAAGACCAAGAATAAGACTTAAAATTCTAATGTCTGGTAAAGAAAGAGGAGGCCTTGGACTGCCTAACTTAAGACTTTATTATTGGGCTTGCTCAAATAAGAGCAATAGTGGCGTGGATCATTAGGGATCCAGAAACACAGTGGGTCTCAATTGAGGATTTCTCATTACCAGGTATAAGTCTTTCAACTCTTCCATTTCTTAGCGTACAATCTCAGAAAAAATTAAAATAAGTAATCTATGGATTAGACATACAGTTAAAGTATGGAACCAAATACAGAAACAAATAAAGGGATCTATTATACCTATCAAGGGCAGTTTCTATTACTAGGAATATTGAGTTTTTACCATCCTTGTGTGAGAGGACCTGTGATAGATGGGCTGAATGTGGGTTCATTACAATAAGCCAGCTGTTTGAAGGGAATATGCTTAAGTCTTTCTCCCAACTAAAGAACAAATTTATTCTCCCTTCTAGTGACTTATACAGATTCCTACAGATAAGACACTATGTATCACAACATGCAGATTGGGAATATATTAAAAGGGAACCTACAAATATAGAAAAACATTTTATAAATTTACAAGAAAATTCCGGAACAATGAAAAAACAAGTTTCTTTGATGTACAAAAAACTAATGATGGATACGTCAGATAATACTCAGTATATTAAGCAACAATGGGAAATGGAACTGAATGTCATTTTGGAGGATGACTCTTGGGAAAATATCTGTGCTAGTTGTCATAAGGAAATCTGGAGCCAACTCTGGCGAGAATTTGATTGGAAAGTCAAAATTAGATTTTTTCGAACACCACTTAAGACTTTTCTTTCAAAAAGTAGTACTACTGAAAACTGCTGGAGGAACTGTGGACTTGTGGGTGACCACACACATTTTTTGGGACTGCCCTCAGATACAACACTTCTGGAAAACTGTTAAAGGCACGTTGGAGAAAATACTGAATGTGAATATTCCTTTGAACCCTGTCATTTTTC